>QRFJ01001908.1:37124-179695 GCA_006176705.1 Cocos nucifera
AAAAGTAGAGTAGATATAAATCATATGATAGAAATTAGGGTTTGACGAGTTCACCTTAACTAATCTGATCGGAGCTCAAGAATAGAAGAACTTAATCACATAAAGTAGCTGCATCGAGAGGTTCATTTTTAGTTTTGATGGGTTGCCACCATATGCTACTAGTGTCACTGGTGGATTTGGGAGCAACTAGAATGATTTAGATGATCGATCATTCTAAGTTATCTGAATCAGAAGAGTTCTTGATCCATCGAAAAGAGTTTTGGATGATGTCGATGATGGAGATCATGACATATCCCATTACCATAACAGAACTGAACTATAGGGGAACTTTCTTCGGACTTCTCCTTCAGTTGGATTCCTCCAAGAGCCGAACTCCTATAAGACTTCTCCTTTCATCAGATTCCTCTAGGAGCTGAACTCCTATCAAACTTCTCCTTCCATCGAATTTCTTCAAGAGCTAAACTTCTTTCGGACTTCTCCCTTAGTCAGATTCCTCTAGGAGCTAAACTCCTTCTAGACTTCTTCTTTAGTTAGATTCCCCTAGGATTCGAACTTCCTTCGAACTTTTCTCTCAGTCGAATTCCTTCAGGAGCCCAACTCCTTTCAAACTTCTTCCTCAGTCAAATTTTTCTAGGAGCCCAACTTCCTCTGAACTTCTCCTTCAGTCAAATTCCTCCAGCAATCTAACTCCCTCTGGACTTCTCCTTCAGTCAAATTTCTCCAGAAGTCAAACTCTCTTCAGACTTCTCCTTTAATCAGATTCCTCCAGGAGCCATACTCCTTTCGAACTTCTCCTTTAGCCAAATTCCTCCAAGAGTCGAACTTCTTTCGAACTTCTTCTTCAGTCGAACTGCTCCACTAGTCGAACTCCTTCAGTCGAACTTCTCCACCAGTCGGACTTCTTCTAGACTTCTCCATCAGTTGAGCTTCTTTACCAGTCGGACTCCTTCTAGACTTCTCCATCAGTCAAACTCCATCCGAATTTCTCCAGTGGATTACTTTCATATTTCAAGTAGCATTCCTTCCGAATGATCCTCTCTAGCCGTATTTCCTTTAGGAGTCTGAACTCATCTAGAATTGATATACGTCAAAGCTCTTCATCCCTCCATGTGGCCTCGAGCAGCTCAATACCGGATGGCTATGGCTATCACTATCAATCTGCTGCAGGCGACGCCCCTCTCTATAACAAATTCCATGCAGCCTCGAACGGTCAGCTATCGAACGGCTACGACTATCACTATCAGTCTGCTATAGGTAGCACCCCTTTTCATAATAAATCCTATATGGCCTTGAGCAACCAGCTATCGAACGGCTATGACTGTCACTATCAGTCTGCTCCAAGCTCCATCTATAGAAGGGACCCTCCAGATATATTTTCTTTAAGCTCTCTTCTTCTTCCCAATACTTTGCTGAGTTCTTTCCTGAGCACTCCATTTCTGTTGGCCAAAAGAGCTGACTTGATCATCGGAGGGTCCTACCAGAGCCACCACCACTGACTCCGAGCAGAACTTTATTTTGTAGGTCATCGGTGGCAACCTCTTCTTCCTCAACTTCAGCTCGATCCGACGTCGATCAGATTCTATACCAACAATCCATATCCATAATTAATCTCAAACCCCTCTTTTGTCAGATAATTTATCGGGCATAAAAATCTTCTTTTGTGATACCAAAAATTTGAGCCAAACTCTCCTCTATCATCTCAATTTGTATGCCTTTGATTGTACTTACAATTTTAGGAAATCCTCTTTTAAGATTTTCATAGAACTCTCTAACCAATTTAGGATACATGGGGATGTCCATTGTACAGAAATTCCTCCACCCCATCCTATCAATCCATGTTCCAATAGAAAAATTATAACTTTCAAAGAAATCAAAATCAACTCTCCTGTTCATTGCAATGGCTCTAGTGGCCATCCTACTGATAGGTGAAGATGGTGGAGGAGGTGAGTTTAGTATACCTTGATCCTATTGAGGTTGAACGAGTTCTTCCTGAATGGGTTCTTCGGAGGGTTGAGAAATCTCAGATGGTTGGGATGTCATCCATTCCATTTGGGCTTTTCTTCTCCTCTCCTGTTCTTTGGCTCCATGGGTATTACAAACTTTTCACACTCCATGTCTTTCTCCAACCATTTTACCCAAATTCGGTTCCTAACTTTACGAATCGAAGGAAAGAGGTGGTAGGAAAGCAAGCAGACACTGTTAGATTGAGTTTGGGAGGATGAGAGGTCCTCTGCTCATCAAGATGAAGAATCTGTAAGGCATCATGAATAGTCATGGATTCATTTTAATCGTCTGTGGCCCCGACCCTCGAGTTGACTCATGGTTTTGAACTGTTTGCTCGAGTCGACTCGAGCAATAGTTCTAAAACTTATAGAGTTTCAGAGGAGATTTGATATTCAGATAATGTTTAGTTATTTCCTAAATATTGATCATTAATTTTCTACATAAGATTTTAATTCTTTTGTGTTTAATTTGATTTACTTGGAGATTTGGAGAATGAAATTTAATCAGTACCAAATTTTTCTTCACTCAGGGATTTTATGAATATGTCAGCTAATTATTTATCAATATTAACAAATTCAAGCACCACATCATTATTTTGTACATAATCTCTTATGAAGTGATTTCTTATCTCAATATGTTTGGATCTTGAGTGTTGAATTGGATTCTTGGTTAAATTGATTTGCACTTATGTTGTCACATCTTATGGATATCTTATTAAGTTTGAATTCAAAATCTTCTAATTATTGTTTAATCCAAAGAATTTGTGCATAATAACTCCTAGAAGCTATATATTCGACCTCGACCGTTGAGAGTGCTATTGAGTTTTGTTTCTTACTAAATCAAGAAATTAAATTTACTCCTATGAATTGACATGTGTCGGTGCTTTTCCTATCAAATTTGCACCGAACAAAATCAGCATCAAAGTAACCAATTAATTCAAATTGAGATGCTCTATCATACCATAGTCCTACATTAAGTATCCCAAATAAGTATCTAAAGATTTTTTTGACAGCAAGCAAATGTGATTCTCTAGGGTCTGATTGATACCTAGCACACATATAAACATTGAATACTATATCTGATCTACTTGCAGTAAGATAAAGAAGTGAGCCTATCATACCTCTATATAATTTTAAATCTACTTTCTTATCTTTCTCATCTTTGTCAAGTTTGTAGGATGTACTCATTGGTGTGCCAATTGATCTTAAACTCTCCATCCCAAACTTCTTGAGTATTTTCTTTATATATTTTGTTTGGTTGATAGAGATCTCCTCTTCATTTTGCTTGATTTAGAGGTCAAGAAAGAAGTTTAACTCTCCCATAATACTCATCTCGAACTCATCCTACATTAGCTTCACAAATTCTTAACAAAGGATTTCATTAGTAGCACCAAAAATAATATCATCCACATAGATTTGTGCAACTAATAGATTCTCATCTTTTCTTTTTAAGAATAAGGTTTTATCAATATTTTCTCTAGTAAATTCATTATCTAGTAAAAATTTACTTAATCTTTCATACCAAGCATGTAGGGCTTGTTTTAGACCATGCAGAGCTTTATGTAATTTGAATACATGATTTGAAAGTGCATGATTTTCAAATCTAGGTAGTTGTTCAACCTATACTTCTTCTGCTATATAACCATTAAGAAATATATTTTTTACATCCATTTAGTATAATTTGAAGTTCATGAAACATGCAAAAGCAAGCAATAGTCTAATGGCCTCTAATCTAGCTACAAGGGCAAAGACTTCATCAAAATCAATGCCTTCTTCCTGATTATATCCTTTTGCTACTAATCTAGTCTTATTTCTTATAATGGTTCCATATTCATCCAATTTGTTTCTATATATCCATTTAGTTTTAATTATTGGATGGTCATTTAGTCTATTGATTAGGGTTCATACTTTGTTTCTTTCAAATTAATTTAATTCTTCTTGCATGGCATCTATCCAATATAGATCATTTTCAGCTTCTTCTATTGATTTAGGTTCAACTTGTGAAACAAAAATCATGTAATTATTTATATTTCTAAGATAAGATCATGTTCTTATCCTTTGTGTTGGATCACCGATTATAAGATCTTTAGGATGTTCATGTGCATACCTCCATTCTTTTGGCAGCTCCTCTCTTGGACTGTGAGAGGACTCTTCATTCTTCTCTTCTTCATTATTTTGAGGTAGAGCATCCTTGAGTGTTAGATTGTCCATCTTATCATGAAGATTTTCTGCATCCTCATCTAAAGCATCTTCTTTTCTAATAGATTTATCATTATATTCATCAAAAATAACATGAATTGATTCTTCAACAATGAGAGTTCTCTTATTGAAAACTCTATATGCCTTGCTTGATGAGGAGTATCCTAAGAAGATACCCTCATCGAACTTGGCATCAAATTTTCTTAGGTTATCTTTTTCATTGTTAAGTATAAAGCATTTGCAACCAAACATATGAAAATAGTTAATATTTAGTTTTCTATCTTTCCAAAGTTTATATGGGGTTTTCTTTAAAATAGGTCTTATTAGAACATGGTTTAATGTGTAACATGTAGTATTTATTGCTTCAGTCTAAAAATATGTAGGTAAATTACTTTCACACAACATAGTTCATGCCATTTCTTCTAGTGTTCATTTTTTTTTCTACTACTCCATTTTATTATGGAATTCTAGGTGTTGAAAAATTATGATTAATTTTCTTTTCATTACAAAAGTTCTCAAAGTGTTGATTTTTGAATTCTGTACCATGATCACTACGTATGCAAACTATTGATGTATTCTTTTCATTCAAAATCTTTCAATAAAATTTAGAAAATGCATTGAAAGGCTCATCTTTTTGTGCTAAAAATATTATCCAAGTGAATATTAAAAAATCAACTACAATTACAAGACCATACCTTTTACCACCTAGACTAGTGGTCCTTGTGGATCCAAACAAATTCATGTGTAGCAATTCTAAAGGTCTAGAGGTTGAAATCATTCCTTTTGGTTTGAAGAAATTTCTAGTTTGCTTTCCAAATTGACATGCATCATAAATTCGATTCTTTTCAAAACTTAGTTTTGGTAATCCTCTTACAAGATCTTTTTTAATTAATTTTGAGAGTACGTTCATACTAGCATGATCTAATCTACGATACCACAACCAAATAGTTTCATTGACCTTAGCATTCATTGCCACTAGACATTGACCATTCTTCATATGTAGACCATCAAGATCTATCATGTAGACATTGTTACGTTTATGTCCTATGAACATGATATCATTGTCATTTGGATTCGAATTAATGCATAATAAAGATTCAAAAGTTACTTTGAATCCTTTATCACAAAATTGACTAATGCTAAGCAAATTATGTTTCAACTCATCAATTAGCAATACATTTTGAATAGAAGTAGGAGTGATACGAATGTTACCGATGCTAATGATACATCTCTTTTCATTGTCACCAAATGTAACTACTCCTCCTTCTTTAAGCTCAAAAGTGCAAATTAAGATTTGTCACCCATCATGTATCTTGAACAGCCACTATCAAGATACCAAAGCCTTTTCTTGTCTCGGGCTGCAAGACAATCCTACATAAGGAAATCAAGTCGAGTTTTTAAGTACCCAAGTTATCTTGGGTCCTTTAGGATCAGTGCTCATGATTTCTTTTGGAATCCAAATTATTTTAACTATTTTTTTATTTAATTTTCTGAAATTGCATGCATAAGACTTATGACCAATTTTGCCATAATAAAAACATGAGATATTTGAGGTAGAGTTTGATGAGGCTTTAACAAATAGATTTTTGAATCATTTTTGTTTCTTATAAGGTTTAAATCCTAATCCAACCTTATTAAAAATAGCTCTTTGCTCATTTAGTGGCATATTTAATTTTTTGGAACTATAGGTAAATCATTCTATAAATGGTTTGATTTTTGCTAGTTCATCATTCAATTTCTAATTTTCATTAGTAAACAAATTTAGTTTTCCAAAAAAAAAAAATTTCATGAGTAAGTTCTGAATTTAACTTTCTCAAATCTTTATTTTTCAAAGTTACTTTCCTATATTCAACCATAAGTTCAGAAAAAGCCTCTTATAACTCATCAAAAGTGAAATCTTAGTTTTCAGCATTTACCTCCTCATGATATGCCATCAAGCAAAGGTTAGCTTCTTCTTGTGATTTTTCTTCAGAGCTAGAGTCCTCACTATCAGTCCAAGTGGCCATCATCACCTTCTTCTTGAGCTTTTTGGATGATTTCTTGAGAAGAGGGCAGTCCATCCTAAAGTATCCGGATTTCTTGCACTCGAAGCAAATTGGTAGCTCCTTCGCTTTCTCCTTACTTGGTTCATCTTTAAAGGTCTTCTTATTGAATCCTTGCTTCTTCTTTCTCATAAACCTCTTAAACTTTCTTGCAATCATGGCCAAGTCTTCTTCTTCCTCCTCTTCATCGGATTTCTCACTCTCATCATTCTTGGGAGTAGTTGTCTTGAGAGCTATGGTCTTATTCTGCTTGATTTTCTTCTTCATGTTTTGCCTTATATTCAATTCATGAGTCATTAAGGACCCAAGAAGCTCTTCCAATGGTAGCTTGTTGAGGTCTTTAGCTTCTTGGATGGTAGTGACCTTTGCTTTCCAAGCTTTCGAAAGTGACCTAAGAATTTTACAAATAAGCTCATTGTTAGTGTAAGATTTATCCAAGCTTTTCAAACTATTGATAATATCGATAAATCTAGTAAATATTTTAGAAATAGACTCATTTAACTCCATTTTAAATAATTCATATCGATGGATAAGCATATTTATTTTAGACTCCTTTACTTGATTGGTACCCTCATAGGTAACCTCTAACCTATCCCAAATCTCCTTGATCGAAGCATAAGTAGAAATTCTATTAAATTCATTAGGGTCTAATGCACAATATAGGACATTCATGGTCTTAGCATTTAATTCTATCATTTTCATATCATGCTCATCCCTATTTCTCTTTCGATTTGGGAATATCATTATCCTCTATTTTGATTATGGAGAGTGTGTGGGTATTTGATTATCACTCTTCAAAGTCGATAATCAAGTGCTTGAATGTAAATATGCATGCGTATTTTCCAATAAGTGTAATTTGTTCCATTGAACAAGGATGGATGGTTAGTCGATTACCTTTTGGCAAAAGATGCACTCTATAGATTGCCATTAGATCTTAACTCTTGATTGTTAAATTAAATGAAGTGAGTACCAAGCTCTGATACCACTTGTTTATTTGATATGAGTGCCCTAGAAGCCAGAATTGGCTGACACTTGTAATACACTTCTAAGGGCAAAATTATAATTTTGATTATAAATAATAAAATGGATTATTTTCTATCACATAAGTGTATTTAGTGTCTGTGATACATCCCTTGAGTTAATGGTAATGATAATTCATATTTTCAAGAGTTGAAAATTTAAGACATAAATTTTTATTTATTAACTCATAAAATGCTCCTGACCATAGAATCATCATGAGGATGGTAATTGATCCAGAAGGTTGGTGTACAATCGCTTCTTTGTAGTAGATGAGTCTTGAGTCTACGGTGTAGAGACACTAGAGCGAGAGTATAGGTACTCGATTAGAGAAATGAGGGCACTGAGCGTGACCACCTCAAGCAGTCATAAGGAAGTCTACCTTCTCGTCGATGAATTGACTCGATCGCTGCAATAGGTCATGTGTCTGATTCTTTGAACCTGAGGTGCATCGACAGTTCACCTTGAGGGTGTTATAGTTTGACTACACCATGACTCGATCTCCTAGCCATTCAGAACCTTGAGGTGTATGTTGGCTATAGCATGTTCATTATAGGAATTGGATTGCACCAAGATGGAAATCTATCTACCTCGGTGGATGAGGAGCAGCCCTATGATGATCATGAGAATCAAGTCCATAAGCCCATGGCCATGGCAGAGAGTGTGAAATAATAGAAAGAGTTTCTATTAAGGTTTTCACATCGGACTTGAATCGAAAAGATTAAATCATATGATAGAAAAATTAGGATTTGACGAGTTCACCTTAACCCTAATCTGATCAGGGGCTCAAGATAGAAGAACTTAATCACATAAGGTAGCTTGCACCGAAGAGGTTCATTTTCTAGTTTTGATAGGTTGCCACCATATACTACTGCTAGGTGTCACTGATGTGGATTTTGGGAGCAATTAGAATGATTTAGATGATCGATCATTCTAGTTGTCTGAATCAGAAAAGGGTTCTGAATCCATCGAGAAGGAGTATTTCGATGGATGTCGATGATAGAGATCATGACATATTCCATTATCATATAGAGCTGAACCTAACTAGGTCACACAAATAAGGATTTTAGGATCTGGATATCATCAATTGGACTAATCCCAGTTTCAATTGAATTTGAATTAAGATTCAATTAGGTTCAAGAAAATCATGCTAGCACATAATTGAGCCTAATGTTCTCCTTCTACAATCATTAAAAGTCATCTCGACTGAGCCAAATGTGTTTGTGCTCACTCAGGTATCTTTATTTGGTCTAACTAGAGCTTGTCCAGGTCAAAAAAGGGTTGTCTTAATTTATGAGATAAATTGAAGACAACACCTACTATTTTCCATCACCTGCCAATTCTTGTCTTTTGACTTTGGTCAAACATTGACCTTTGACACTTAGACATCTACCCATGTATCATGCACCTATAGGAGAGTAGACAGGAGATTGTCCTCTTACTAAAAAATGAAAAGAAGGGGGTGCATGCCTAGGAGGCGTGTGCCCAAGGATAGGGATGCTGGAGTCCCATACGGATGGGACTCTAGGTTGCTTCTTGGTTTCTACTTAAGTAGCCCTTGGGTATCTACTTTGACCAATCTTAGGTGCCATCTAAGAATGAACCTGTGGGTCTCTCATCTGATTGGATCAGGTGATTATTAGCTATATGTGCCCTAGAAGCCAGAATTGGCTGACACTTGTAATACACTTCTAGGGGCAAAATTGTAATTATGACTATAATAAATAAAATGGATTATTTTCTATCACATATGTGTATTTAGTGTCTGTGATACATCCTTTGAGTTAATGGTAATGATAATTCATATTTTCAAACACTGAAAATTTAAGACATGAATAATCATTGTTAACTCATAAAATGCTCCCGACCATAGGATCATCATGAGGATGGTGATTGATCCGGAAGGTTGGTGTACAATCACTTCTCTTTAGTAGATGAGTCTTGAGTCTATGATGTGGAGACATCGGAGCGAGAGTATAGATACTCGTTAGAGAACGAGGGCACCGAGCGTGACCACCTCAAGTAGTCATTAGGGAGTCTACCTTCTCGTCAATGACTGACTCGATGCGGTAGTAGTGTGTCTGGTTCTTTGACCTGAGGTGCATTGGCAGTTCACCTTGAGGGTGTTATAGTTTGACTACACCATTACTCGGTATCCTAGCCATTTAGAATCCTGTGGTGTATGTTGGCTATAGCATGTTCATTGTAGGAACTGGATTGCATCAAGATGGAATCTATCTACCTCGGTGGTAGAGGAGCAGCCCTATGATGATCATGAGAATCAAATCTAGAAGTCCATGGCCATGGCAAAGTGAAATAATAGAAAGAGTTTCTATTTAGATTTTTACATCAGACTCGAATCGAATGATTACATCATATGATAGAAACTAGGGTTTGACGAGTTTACCTTAACCCTAATCTAATCGGGGCTCAAGATAGAAGGACTTAATCACATAGGTAGCTGCACCAAGAGGTTTGCATTCAGCTCTGATGGGTTGCCACCATATACTACTAGGTGTCACTGGTGGATTTTAGGAGCAATTAGAATGATTTAGATAATCGATCATTCTAGCTGTTCAAATCAGAAGAGTTCTGATCCATCGAAAGGAGTTTTGATGATGTCGATGATAGAGATCATGACATATCCCATTACCATACAAAACTGAACCTAATTGGGTCACACAAACAAGAATTTGAATTTGGTGATCATCAATTGAATTGATCCAGTTCAATTGATCTGAATGGGATTCAATTAGGTTCAAGGAAATCGTGCTAGCACTCGATTGAACCTAACGTTCTTCTTTTGCTATCATAAATAAGTTGTCCTGACTGAGCCAAAGGAGTTTGTGCTCAATCAAAGGCCTTCATATAGTCTGATTGGACGTTGTCTAAGTTAGAAAAGGTTGTCTTATTTTGTAAGGCATTACCTGCCATTTTTGGTCACCTACCATTTCTTGTTCTTTGACTTTGGTCAAAAGTCTACCTTTGACTGGTCAAATGTTGACCATTGACACTTTGACTTTTGACCACATGTCATGCACCTATTGGAGAGCTGGTGGGGGCCTGTCCCCCTGCTAGAACCTGGCAAGGAAGAGGGTGCACGCCACCCTTGGCGTGCGCCCAAGTTGGAGGCGCCTAGGAGTCCCTGTTGGACAGGGACACCATCTCCTTTTTGGATTCCAATTAGAGTTCTCCTAAGAACCAACTTGACTGATCTTAGGCACCCTCTAAGAAGGAATCCAGGGGACTCTATTCCCACCAATCAGATTTGGATCTAATTTCACAAAGGATTGTGATTGGTTGGGAAGAAGAGTTGGATCATGCTTAGTCTATAAATAAGACCCTACGTCCAACTCAAAGAATGATTGAATCATAATTCCCCATGCCCCAAGGCTGCCTCTCCCCTCTTCCTCCATGCCAAACCACCTTCTCCCCTTCCTCTCCACGTCCAAAAGGAGTTTTGGATTTTTGGTTGGTGCGATCCAGATCAAAGAAAGGCGATTGAAAGCTAGAAGGATGCACTGCTGCAAAGGACGACTGCTGATCTTCAAAAGGAGTTTTGAAGATCGCAGCGTCCTTTGCAGCAGTGCAGCCTTCTAGCTTTCAATCGCCTTTCTTTGATCTGGATCGCACCAACCAAAAATCCAAAACTCCTTTTGGACGTGGAGAGGAAGGGGAGAAGGTGTTTGGCATGGAGGAAGAGGGGAGAGGCAGCCTTGGGGCATGGGGATTATGATTCAATCATTTTTGAGTTGACGTAGGGTCTTATTTATAGACTAAGCATGATCCAACTCTTCTTCCCAACCAATCACAATCCTTTGTGAAATTAGATCCAAATCTGATTGGTGGGAATAGAGTCCCCTGGATTCCTTCTTAGAGGGTGCCTAAGATCAGTCAAAGTTGGATCTTAGGAGAACTCTAATTGGAATCCAAAAAGGAGATGGTGTCCCTGTCCAACAGGGACTTCTAGGCGCCTCCAACTTGGGCGCACGCCAAGGGTGGCGTGCACCCTCTTCCTTGCCAGGTTCTAGCAGGGACAGGCCCCCACCAGCTCTCCAATAGGTGCATGACATGTTCTTCAAAAGTCAAAGTGTCAATGGTCAATTTGACCAGTCAAAGGTAGACTTTTGACCAAAGTCAAAAACAAGAAATGGTAGGTGACCAAAAATGGCAGGTAATGCCTTACAAAATAAGACAACCTTTTCTAACTTAGACTACGTCCAATCAGACTATATGAAGGCCTTTGATTGAGCACAAACTCCTTTGGCTCAGTCAGGACAACTTATTTATGATAGCAAAAGAAGAACGTTAGGTTCAATCGAGTGCTAGCACGATTTCCTTGAACCTAATTGAATCCCATTCAGATCAATTGAACTGGATCAATTCAATTGATGATCACCAAATTCAAATTCTTGTTTGTGTGACCCCAATTAGGTTCAGTTTGTTGGTAATGGGATATGTCATGATCTCTATCATCGACATCATCAAAACTCCTTTCGATGGATCAGAACTCTTCTGATTCGAACAGCTAGAATGATCGATTATCTAAATCATTCTAATTGCTCCTAAAATCCACCAGTGACACCTAGTAGTATATGGTGGCAACCCATCAGAGCTGAATGCAAACCTCTTGGTGCAGTTACCTATGTGATTAAGTCCTTCTATCTTGAGCCCCGATTAGATTAGGGTTAAGGTAAACTCGTTAAACCCTAGTTTCTATCATATGATGTAATCATTCGATTCGAGTCTGATGTGAAAATCTAAATAGAAACTCTTTCTATTATTTCACTCTGCCATGGCCATGGACTTCTAGATTTGATTCTCATGATCATCATAGGGCTGCTCCTCTACCACCGAGGTAGATAGATTCCATCTTGATGCAATCCAGTTCCTACAATGAACATGCTATAGCCAACATACACCACAGGATTCATGGCTAGGATACCGAGTAATGGTGTAGTCAAACTATAACACCCTCAAGGTGAACTGCCAATGCACCTCAGGTCAAAGAACCAGACACACTACTACCGCATCGAGTCAGTCATTGACGAGAAGGTAGACTCCCTAATGACTACTTGAGGTGGTCACGCTCAGTGCCCTCGTTCTCTAACGAGTATCTATACTCTCGCTCCGATGTCTCCACATCATAGACTCAAGACTCATCTACTAAAGAGAAGTGATTGTACACCAACCTTCCGGATCAATCACCATCCTCATGATGATCCTATGGTCGGGAGCATTTTATGAGTTAACAATGATTATTCATGTCTTAAATTTCAGTTTGAAAATATGAATTATCATACCATTAACTCAAAGGATGTATCACAGACACTAAATACACATATGTGATAGAAAATAATCCATTTTATTTATTATAGTCATAATTACAATTTTGCCCCTAGAAGTGTATTACAAGTGTCAGCCAATTCTGGCTTCTAGGGCACATATAGCTAATAATCACCTGATCCAATCAGATGAGAGACCCACAGGTTCATTCTTAGATGGCACCTAAGATTGGTCAAAGTAGATACCCAAGGGCTACTTAAGTAGAAACCAAGAAGCAACCTAGAGTCCCATCCGTATGGGACTCCAGCATCCCTATCCATGGGCGCATGCCATCCTAGGCGTGCACCCCTTTCTTTCCAATTTTTAGAGAGGGGACAAGCCCCTATTTGCTCTCCAATAAGTGCATAACACATGGGTAGATGTCCAAGGGTCAAAGGTCAATGTTTGACCAAGTCAAAGTACAAGAATTAGCAGGTGATGGAAAATGGTAGGTATTGTCTCAAATTTATCTCATAAATTAAGACAACCCTTTTCTGACTTGGATAAGCTCCAGCCAGACCAGGTAAGGATACTTGAGTGAGCACAAACTCATTTGGCTCAGTCGAGATAACTTTTATGATAGAAAAAGAAGAACGTTAGGCTCAATCGTGTGCTAGCACGATTTTCTTGAACCTAATTAATCTTATTCAAATCAATTGAACTGGATTAGTCTAATTGATGATATCCAGATCTAAAACCTTATTTGTGTGACCTAGTTAGATTCAGTTCTATATGGTAATGGGATATGTCATGATCTCCATCATCAACATCATCAAAACTCCTTTCGATGGATCAGAACCCTTTTGATTCAGACAACTTAGAATGATTGATCATCTAAATCATTCTAGTTCCTCCCAAAATCCATCAGTGATACATAGCAGCATATGGTAGCAACCCATCAAAACTGAAAATAAATCTCTTGGTGCAGCTACTTGTGTGATTAAGTTCTTCTATCTTGAGCTCTGATCAGATTAGGGTTAAGGTGAACTCGTCAAATCCTAATTTCTATCATATGATTTAATCATTCGATACAAGTCCGATGTAAAAACCTTAATAGAAACTCTTTCTATTATTTCACACTCTCTGCCATGGCCATGGGCTTTATGGACTTATTCTCATGATCATCATAGGCTTGCCTCTCATCCACGAGGTAGATAAGATTCCATCTTGGGTGCAATCAATTCCTATTAATGAACTGCTATAGCCAATCAACACCTCATGTTCGAAGACTAGGAGTCGGTCATGGTGTAGTCAAACTATTGACAGTAAGGTGCTGTATGGCACTCAGGTCAAAAACCAGACACACCATTGCAGCATCGAGTCAATCATCGATGAGAAGGTAGAGCTTCCTATGACTATAGAGGTGGTCACGACTTCGTTCTCCGGTACCATATACTCTCGTTTATGTCTCTCCGTAAGACTTGACTCATCTGTTAACAAAGAAGCATTTACCACCAACCTTCTTGGCATCAATTTACCATCCTATATATTGATGGTCAGGAGCATTTTATGATTAATAAATAAAAATTTAGTCTTAAATTTTCAACTCTTGAAAAATATGAATTATCATTACCATTAACTCAAAGGGATGTATCACAGACACTAATATAATTATGTGATAGAAAATAATCCAATTTTATTATTTATAATCAAAAATTATAATTTTGCCCTTAGAAGTGTATTACAAGTTGTAGCCAATTCTGGCTTCTAGTGCACTCATATCAATAAACAATTGGTAATCAGAGCTTGGTACTCACTTCATTTAATTAACAATCAAGAGTTAGATCTAATGGCAACTATAGAGTGCATCTTTTGCCAAAAGGTAATCGACTAACCATCCATCCTTGTTCATGGAACAAATTACACATTGAAAATAGCATGCATATTTACATTCAAGCACTGATTATCGACTTTGAGAGTGATAATCAAATACCACACACTCTCCATAATCAAAATAGAGGATAATGATATTCCCAATCGAAGAGAAATAGGATGGCATGATATGGAAAATGATAGAAATAAATGCTAAGCCTATGAATGTTCTATATTGTGCATTAGACCCTAATGAATTAATAGAATTCTACTTATGCTTCGATCAAGGAGATTTGGGATAGGTTAGAGGTTACCTATGAGGGTACCAATCAAGTAAAGGAGTAAAATAAATATGCTATCCATCGATATGAATTATTTAAAAAATGATTAAATTAGTCTATTTCTAATATTTACTAGTTTATCGATATTATCAATAGTTTTAAAAAACTTCGGATAAATCTTACACTAACAATAGCTTATTTGTAAAATTCTTAGGTCACTTTCGAATTTGAAAGCAAAGGTCACTACCATCAAGAAGCTTAAAGACCTCAACAAGCTACCATTGAAGAGCTTCTTGGGTCCTTAATGACTCATGAATTGAATATAAGGCAAACATGAAGAAGAAAATCAAGCAGAATAAGACCTAGCTCTCAGACAACTACTTCCAAGAATGATGAGAGTGAGAATCGATGAAGAGGAGGAAGAAGAAGACTTGGCCATGATTGCAGAAAGTTTAAGAGGGTTATGAGAAAGAAGAAGCAAGGATTCAATAAGAAGCCTTTAAAGATAACCAAGTAAGGAGAAAGCGAAAGGAGCTACCATTTGCTTCGAGTGCAAGAAATCCGGATACTTTAGGATGGACTGCCCTCTTCTCAAGAAATCATCCAAAAAGCTCAAGAGAAGGTGATGATGGCCACTGGACTGATAGTGAGACTCTAGCTCTGAAGAAAAATCACAGAAGAAGCTAACCTTGCTTGATGGCATATCATGAGAGGTAATGCTGAAAACTAAGATTCACTTTGATGAGTTATAAGAGCTTTTTCTAACTTATGTTGAATATAGGAAAGTACTTTGAAAAATAAAGATTTGAGAAAGTTTAATTCAGAACTTACTCATGAAATTTTTTTTTTTTGGAAAACTAAATTTTTTACTAATGAAAATTAGAAAATTGAAATGATGAACTAGCAAAAAAAAAACATTTATAGAATGATTTACCTATAGTTCAAAAAATAAATATGCCACTAAATGAGCAAGAGCTATTTTTAATAAGGTTGGATTAGGATTTAAACCTTATAAGAAACAAAAATGATTCACAAATCATTTGTTAAAGCCTCATCAAACTCTACCTCAAATATCTCATGTTTTTATTATGGCAAAATTGGTATAAGTCTTATGCAGCAATTCAGAAAATTAAATAAAAAAATAGTTAAAATAATTTGGATTCCAAAAGAAATCATGAGCACTGATCCTAAAGGACCAAGATAACTTGGGTACTTAAAAACTCGACTTGATTTCCTTATGTAGGATTGTCTTGCAGCCCGAGACAAGAAAAGGCTTGGTATCTTGATAGTGGCTGTTCAAGATACATGATGGTTGACAAATCTTATTTGCACTTTTGAGCTTAAAGAAGGAGGAGTAGTTACATTTGGTGACAATGAAAAGAGATGTATCATTAGCATCGGTAACATTCGTATCACTCCTACTTCTATTCAAAAAATGTATTGCTAATATTGAAACATAATTTGTTAGCATTAGTCAATTTTGTGATAAAGGATTCAAAGTAACTTTGAATCTTTATTATGCATTAATTCGAATCCAAATGACAATGATATCATGTTCATAGAATAACGTAACAATGTCTACATGATAGATCTTGATGTCTTACATATGAAGAAATGGTCAATGTCTAGTGGCAATGAAGCTAAGGTCAATGAAATATTTGGTTGTGGTATCGTAGATTAGATCATGCTAGTATGAACGTACTCTCAAAATTAATTAAAAAAGATCTTGTAAGAGATTACCAAAACTAAGTTTGAAAAGAATCGAATTTATGATGCATGTCAATTTGGAAAGCAAACTAGAAATTTCTTCAAACCAAAAGGAATGATTTCAACCTCTAGACCTTTAGAATTGCTACACATGAATTTGTTTGGATCCACAAGGACCACTAGTCTAGGTGGTAAAAGGTATGGTCTTGTAATTGTAGTTGATTTTTTAATATTCACTTGGATAATATTTTTAGCACAAAAAGATGAGCCTTTCAATGCATTTTCTAAATTTTATTGAAAGATTTTGAATGAAAAGAATACATCAATAGTTTGCATACGTAGTGATCATGGTACAGAATTCAAAAATCAACACTTTGAGAACTTTTGTAATGAAAAGAAAATTAATCATAATTTTTCAACACCTAGAATTCCATAATAAAATGGAGTAGTAGAAAAAAAAATGAACACTAGAAGAAATGGCATGAACTATGTTGTGTGAAAGTAATTTACCTACATATTTTTAGACTGAAGCAATAAATACTACATGTTACACATTAAACCATGTTCTAATAAGACCTATTTTAAAGAAAACCCCATATAAACTTTGGAAAGATAGAAAACTAAATATTAACTATTTTCATATGTTTGGTTGCAAATGCTTTATACTTAACAATGAAAAAGATAACCTAAGAAAATTTGATGCCAAGTTCGATGAGGGTATCTTCTTAGGATACTCCTCATCAAGCAAGGCATATAGAGTTTTCAATAAGAGAACTCTCATTGTTGAAGAATCAATTCATGTTATTTTTGATGAATATAATGATAAATCTATTAGAAAAGAAGATGCTTTAGATGAGGATGCAGAAAATCTTCATGATAAGATGGACAATCTAACACTCAAGGATGCTCTACCTCAAAATAATGAAGAAGAGAAGAATGAAGAGTCCTCTCACAGTCCAAGAGAGGAGCTGCCAAAAGAATGGAGGTATGCACATGAACATCCTAAAGATCTTATAATCGGTGATCCAACACAAAGGATAAGAACATGATCTTATCTTAGAAATATAAATAATTACATGATTTTTGTTTCACAAGTTGAACCTAAATCAATAGAAGAAGCTGAAAATGATCTATATTGGATAGATGCCATGCAAGAAGAATTAAATTAATTTGAAAGAAACAAAGTATGAACCCTAATCAATAGACTAAATGACCATCCAATAATTAAAACTAAATGGATATATAGAAACAAATTGGATGAATATGGAACCATTATAAGAAATAAGACTAGATTAGTAGCAAAAGGATATAATCAGGAAGAAGGCATTGATTTTGATGAAGTCTTTGCCCTTGTAGCTAGATTAGAGGCCATTAGACTATTGCTTGCTTTTGCATGTTTCATGAACTTCAAATTATACTAAATGGATGTAAAAAATATATTTCTTAATGGTTATATAGCAGAAGAAGTATAGGTTGAACAACTACCTAGATTTGAAAATCATGCACTTTCAAATCATGTATTCAAATTACATAAAGCTCTGCATGGTCTAAAACAAGCCCTACATGCTTGGTATGAAAGATTAAGTAAATTTTTACTAGATAATGAATTTACTAGAGAAAATATTGATAAAACCTTATTCTTAAAAAGAAAAGATGAGAATCTATTAGTTGCACAAATCTATGTGGATGATATTATTTTTGGTGCTACTAATGAAATCCTTTGTTAAGAATTTGTGAAGCTAATGTAGGATGAGTTCGAGATGAGTATTATGGGAGAGTTAAACTTCTTTCTTGACCTCTAAATCAAGCAAAATGAAGAGGAGATCTCTATCAACCAAACAAAATATATAAAGAAAATACTCAAGAAGTTTGGGATGGAGAGTTTAAGATCAATTGGCACACCAATGAGTACATCCTACAAACTTGACAAAGATGAGAAAGATAAGAAAGTAGATTTAAAATTATATAGAGGTATGATAGGCTCACTTCTTTATCTTACTGCAAGTAGATCAGATATAGTATTCAATGTTTATATGTGTGCTAGGTATCAATCAGACCCTAGAGAATCACATTTGCTTGCTGTCAAAAAAATCTTTAGATACTTATTTGGGATACTTAATGTAGGACTATGGTATGATAGAGCATCTCAATTTGAATTAATTGGTTACTTTGATGCTGATTTTGTTCGGTGCAAATTTGATAGGAAAAGCACCGACACATGTCAATTCATAGGAGTAAATTTAATTTCTTGATTTAGTAAGAAACAAAACTCAATAGCACTCTCAACGGTCGAGGTCGAATATATAGCTTCTAGGAGTTATTATGCACAAATTCTTTGGATTAAACAATAATTAGAAGATTTTGAATTCAAACTTAATAAGATATCCATAAGATGTGACAACATAAGTGCAAATCAATTTAACCAAGAATCCAATTCAACACTCAAGATCCAAACATATTGAGATAAGAAATCACTTCATAAGAGATTATGTACAAAATAATGATGTGGTGCTTGAATTTGTTAATATTGATAAATAATTAGCTGACATATTCATAAAATCCCTGAGTGAAGAAAAATTTGGTACTGATTAAATTTCATTCTCCAAATCTCCAAGTAAATCAAATTAAACACAAAAGAATTAAAATCTTATGTAGAAAATTAATGATCAATATTTAGGAAATAACTAAACATTATCTGAATATCAAATCTCCTCTGAAACTCTATAAGTTTTAGAACTATTGCTCGAGTCGACTCGAGCAAACAGTTCAAAACCATGAGTCAACTCGAGGGTCGGGGCCACAGACGATTAAAATGAATCCATGACTATTCATGATGCCTTACAGATTCTTCATCTTGATGAGCAGAGGACCTCTCATCCTCCCAAACTCAATCTAACAGTGTCTGCTTGCTTTCCTACCACCTCTTTCCTTCGATTCGTAAAGTTAGGAACCGAATTTGGGTAAAATGGTTGGAGAAAGACATGGAGTGTGAAAAGTTTGTAATACCCATGGAGCCAAAGAACAGGAGAGGAGAAGAAAAGCCCAAATGGAATGGATGACATCCCAACCATCTGAGATTTCTCAACCCTCCGAAGAACCCATTCAGGAAGAACTCGTTCAACCTCAATAGGATCAAGGTATACTAAACTCACCTCCTCCACCATCTTCACCTATCAGTAGGATGGCCACTAGAGCCATTGCAATGAACAGGAGAGTTGATTTTGATTTCTTTGAAAGTTATAATTTTTCTATTGGAACATGGATTGATAGGATGGGGTGGAGGAATTTCTGTACAATGGACATCCCCATGTATCCTAAATTGGTTAGAGAGTTCTATGAAAATCTTAAAAGAGGATTTCCTAAAATTGTAAGTACAATCAAAGGCATACAAATTGAGATGATAGAGGAGAGTTTGGCTCAAATTTTTGGTATCACAAAAGAAGATTTTTATGCCCGATAAAATTATCTGACAAAAAGAGGGTTTGAGATTAATTATGGATATGGATTGTTGGTATAGAATCTGATCGACGTCGGATCGAGCTGAAGTTGAGGAAGAAGAGGTTGCCACCGATGACCTACAAAATAAAGTTCTTGCTCGGAGTCAGTGGTGGTGGCTCTGGTAGGACCCTCCGATGATCAAGTCAGCTCTTTTGGCCAACAAGAAATGGAGTGCTCAGGAAAAGAACTCAGCAAAGTATTGGGAAGAAGAAGAGAGCTTAAAGAAAATATATCTGGAGGGTCCCTTCTATAGATGGAGCTTGGAGCAGACTGATAGTGACAGTCATAAGCCGTTCGATAGCTGGTTGCTCAAGGCCATATAGGATTTATTATGAAAAGGGGTGCTACCTATAGCAGACTGATAGTGATAGTCGTAGCCGTTCGATAGCTGACCGTTCGAGGCTGCATGGAATTTGTTATAGAGAGGGGCGTCGCCTGCAGCAGATTGATAGTGATAGCCATAGCCATCCGGTATTGAGCTGCTCGAGGCCACATGGAGGGATGAAGAGCTTTGACGTATATCAATTCTAGATGAGTTCAGACTCCTAAAGGAAATACGGCTAGAGAGGATCATTCGGAAGGAATGCTACTTGAAATATGAAAGTAATCCACTGGAGAAATTCGGATGGAGTTTGACTGATGGAGAAGTCTAGAAGGAGTCCGACTGGTAAAGAAGCTCAACTGATGGAGAAGTCTAGAAGAAGTCCGACTGGTGGAGAAGTTCGACTGAAGGAGTTCGACTAGTGGAGCAGTTCGACTGAAGAAGAAGTTCGAAAGAAGTTCGACTCTTGGAGGAATTTGGCTAAAGGAGAAGTTCGAAAGGAGTATGGCTCCTGGAGGAATCTGATTAAAGGAGAAGTCTGAAGAGAGTTTGACTTCTGGAGAAATTTGACTGAAGGAGAAGTCCAGAGGGAGTTAGATTGCTGGAGGAATTTTGACTGAAGGAGAAGTTCAGAGGAAGTTGGGCTCCTAGAAAAATTTGACTGAGGGAAGAAGTTTGAAAGGAGTTGGGCTCCTGAAGGAATTCGACTGAGAGAAAAGTTCGAAGGAAGTTCGAATCCTAGGGGAATCTAACTAAAGAAGAAGTCTAGAAGGAGTTTAGCTCCTAGAGGAATCTGACTAAGGGAGAAGTCCGAAAGAAGTTTAGCTCTTGAAGAAATTCGATGGAAGGAGAAGTTTGATAGGAGTTCAGCTCCTAGAGGAATCTGATGAAAGGAGAAGTCTTATAGGAGTTCGGCTCTTGGAGGAATCCAACTGAAGGAGAAGTCCGAAGAAAGTTTGGCTCCTAGGGAAATCTGACTGAAGAAGAAGTCCAGAAGAAGTTCGGCTCCTGGAGGAATCCGACTAAAGGAGAAGTCCGAAAGAAGTTCGACTCCTAGAGGAATCTGATGAAAGGAGAAGTTCGGTAGGAGTTCAGCTCTTGGAGGAATCTGACTGAAGGAGAAGTCCGAAAGGAGTTTGGCTTCTGGAGGAATCTGATTGAAGGAGAGGTCTGAAAGGAGTTCGGCTCCTGGAGGAATCTGATGGAAGGAGAAGTCCGATAGAAGTTTGGCTCCTAGAGGAATCCGACTGAAGAAGAAGTCTGGGAGGAGTCCGACTGATGGAGAAGTCCGATTGAAGGAGAAGTCTGGGAGGAGTTCGGCCGCTGTAGAAGTTTGAAAGGGGTTCGACCGTTGGAGGAGTCTGGAAGGAGTTTGACCGCTGGAGGAGTTCGACTGCTTGAAGGAGTTTGGCTGGAGTTCGACCGTTGGAGGGAGTCCGAGGGGGTTCGACCGCTGGAGGAGTTTGGCTGCTAAAGGAGTTTAGCTAGGATTCGACTGCTGGAGGGAGAATTTTCAATCGAAGCTCTTCCATGATTATCAGTCGCATTAGGCTAAGCATCAGATTAGACTTTGGTGGGAGTGGAGTTTATCCCCAACAATAGTTCCTCCACTTCTGAATTCGAAATTCTAAAGAAGGGAGTACAAAAAGATGATTGCCGAAGTCCTTTTCTGGGCTCTACACCCATTGAGGTTGAAGCTCGGAGGAGATCTTTTCTCCTGTCGGGGTTGAAGGAGATCTTATCTCCTGTTGAGGTTGACGTTGAAGCTCAGGAGAGGTCATATCTCCAGTCGAGGTTGAAGAAGATCTTATCTCCTATTGACGTTGATATTGAAGCTCGGGAGAGATCTTATCTCCAGTCGAGGTTGAAGGAGATCTTATCTCCTATTGAGGTTGATGTTGAAGCTCGGAGGAGATCTTATCTCTAGCCCTGGTTGAAGGAGATCATATCTCCTGTTGAGGTTGACGTTGAAGCTCGGAGAGATTTTATCTCCTGCCGGGGTTGAAGGAGATCTTATCTCCTATTGACATTGACGTTGAAGCTTGGAGGAGATCTTATCTTCAGTCGAGGTTGAAGGAGATCTTACCTCTTATTGAGGTTGATGTTGAAGCTCGGGGGAGTCTTATCTCTAGCTGAGGTTGAAGGTGATCTTATCTCCTGTTGAGGTTGACGTTGCAGCTCACAAAAAGATCTTATCTTCTACCGAGATTGAAAGAGATCTTATCTCCTGTTGAGGTTGATGTTGAAGCTCAGAGGAGATCTTATCTCCAACCGAGGTTGAAGGAGATCATATCTCCTATTGAGGTTGACACTGAAGCTCGAAAGAGATCTTATCTCCAGCCGAGGTTGAAGAAGATCTTATCTTCTATTGAGTTTGATGTTGAAGCTCGGAAAAGATTCTTATCTCCTATAGAGGTTGATGTTGAAGCTTGAGGGAGATCTTATCTTCAATCGAGGTTGAAGGAGATTTTATCTCCTATTGAGGTTGACATTGAAGCTCGGGGGAGATCTTATCTCCTGTCGGGATTGAAGGAGATCTTATCTCTTATTGAGGGTTGACATGAAGCTTCAAAGAGATTTTATCTCTAGTTGAGGTTGAAGGAGATCCTATCCCCTATTGAGGTTGATGTTGAAGCTCGAGAGAGATCTTATCTCCAGCCGAGGTTGAAGGAGATCTTATCTCTTGTTGATGTTGACGTTGAAGCTCGGAGGAGATCTTATCTCTAGTCGAGGTTGAAGGAGATCTTATCTCCTGTTGAGGTAGACGTTGAAGCTCGGGGGATATCTTATCTCCTACCAGGGTTGAAGAAGATTTTATCTCCTGTTGAGATGATGTTGAAGCTCGGAGGAGATCTTATCTCTAGTCGAGGTTGAAGGAGATCTTATCTCCTGTTGAGGTTTACATTGAAGCTCGGGGGAGATCTTATCTCCACCCAAGGTTGAAGGAGATTTATCTCTTGTTGACATTGATGTTGAAGCTCGGGAGAGATCTTATCTCTTGCTGGGATTGAAGGAGATCTTATTTTTGTTGAGGTCGACATTGAAGCTTGGGGGTGATCTTATCTCCAGTCGAGATTGAAGAATCTTATTCTCTATTGAGGTTGACGTTGAAGCTCGGGGAAGATCTTATTCTCCTATCGGGTTGAAGGAGATCTTATCTTCTATTGAGATTGACGTTGAAGCTCGAGGAAGATCTTGTCTCCTACCAGGGTTGAAGAAGATCTTATCTCCTATTGAGGTTGATGTTGAAGGTCGGGGGAGATCTTATCTCCAATGGAGATTGAAGGAGATCTTATTCCTATGAGGTTGACGTTGAAGCTCGGAGGAGATCTTATCTCCAACTGAGGTTGAAGGAGATCTTATCTCCTATTGAGGTTGACGTTGAAGCTCGGAGGAGATCTTATCTTCTGTCGGGGTTGAAGCAGATCTTATCTCCTATTGAGGTTGATGTTGAAGCTCAGGAGAGATCTTATCTCCAGCCGAGGTTGAAAAAAATCTTATCTCCTATTGAGATTGAAGCTCGGGGAGAGTTCCGATCCCGGGTTTCCATGCTTGTTCATTATGGACGCCGAGCTTGCTGTGGATGCCAGGACTATTATGGACATCGAACTAGGACCTCTCTTGCAAACCAGGATAAGGTTCTATCTTTCGCATTTGACGTAGTTAGGTTGTCATGAAAAAATATGTGTTAGTATTCTCCATCGAGTTTCTTCCTTCTCCACGTCTTTGGCCTACGAGGTTCTGAATTTTGCTTATGTTAGGACAAGGTTCTCCTCCCATTCCTAACAAGTGGCAGGGGCACATTAGGGCCATTGTCAGGACCTCTCTTCTCACCTCATCTAAAATGAATGAGACCTTCAACTTTGCTCACGTTAGGATGAGATCCTCCTATTCCTAATAGGCTATAAGGGCATAATAGGGCCATTGCCGGGGCCTCTCCTCTTACCTTATCTTAAATAACCAGAGGTCTTTGACTTACCCATGTTAGGATGAGGTTCTCCTCCTATTCCTAACATGGGCACTTTTGATTGCTTCTTTCTTGTCGTCAAATAGTGTTTGCACCAAGAAACAATAATGTTGAAATGGAGGAGTTTTATTAAAGAAAAATTATTGACAGTACATTCTCAGACTCTATGAGTTTCAAGGTCGTGGGAGCATTGTTTCTCCAAGCTTCTTCAGTGATAAGTTTCGAGTCGGACGACCTCCTCTATTTCATACGGGCTTTTCCAATTTAGAGCAAGCCTCCTCTAGCTTCAAGGCTGAGAGATGGTGGCTCGCTGAAGTACCAAGTCTCCTTAAAGATAGTGTTGATGATGCCGAGAGATGGCCAATCTTCTCATTCTTCCTTTCTTATTGGTGGTTCTAGCTACGGCAGCATCCTCGACTGATCTTCTCTTGCTTCAGATCGACATTTGAGAAATTGATCCAGTCGGCCTCTCCTGATGAGCTTCTTGATCTTATCTTGAGGATGAATGCATTCTTTAGTATCGTAGCCATGATCATGATGATACAAATAGTACTTGCTTCGATTGTGCTTATTTGGAGGAGATTGTAATTCTTCTGGTCTTTGTAGTTGATTCTTAATTTCCATCAAAACTTGAGTTTTAGGAGCATTAAGGGGGGCATAGTTGTGAAAGCTTCTGAGGAGAGAACTTCTTCGCGCCCTTCTGTTAGGGCTTCTTTGATGACAAGCTTGAGGAGGAGCTCAAGCTCGCTTACGCTCGAGGAGAGTCCGTGAGCACGTTCGAACTTCATTCAGCCCTCTATCAGCG
The DNA here is from genome assembly GCA_006176705.1 of Cocos nucifera. Taxonomy (NCBI): domain Eukaryota; kingdom Viridiplantae; phylum Streptophyta; class Magnoliopsida; order Arecales; family Arecaceae; genus Cocos; species Cocos nucifera. Next base: position 62,103 of record QRFJ01001908.1, read on the forward strand.
GTGGGTCTATTGGACTCCCCCACCCGCCGCTCTCCTATGGCTTCCTCATCCTTCAATCTGAAGGCTTCTTCCACTCAGACATATCCTTCAGTCCGAGCTAGTAGATCGGCAAAGTTCTTGAGGTACTTCTTCTCTAGGAAGAATAATAAATCATTTTTCTGAAGATCGCTCTTGGTGCGGCCATTGCAACAGACTGATCTAGGTTTCGGACCTCCAATGCAGCAGTATTAAATTAGGTAACATAAGTCCGAATCGATTTTTCCTCCTGCTTGATATTCATTAGGAAATCCGAACCTCAGTGCGAACGTTGATTACTGATGAAGTGAGCTACAAACTGATGGCTCATCTAATCAAAGAAGAAGATCATACCCAGCTTTAATACTGAGTACTAGTTTCTTGCTACTCCCTTTAAGATAAATGGAAAAGCTCGGCATAAGATGGCATCTAATGCACCATGGAGGAGCATCATGATTTGGAAGGCCTCTAGGTGATCGATCAGATCAGAGGTTCCATCATAGCTTTCAAATTGGGAGAGCTTGAAGTTTGGCAGAATGGGCGCTTGCATAATTCAAGGAGAGAAAGGGGGATCAGTGCAGATATCATAATGGCGAGTCGGAATGACATGGTAGAGTTTCTCAATCCACCGATCCATCTTTCGTAGTTTCTGATTGAGGACGTCGTCTCGATCGTAGATCTTGAAAGGCTTTCGACTATAGATGGGGAAGGTCTCTTTTGGAGAAGAATTATGATTCGAATAAGGATCCTTTGCTCTCTATTTTTTCTTTCCAGGGGCGATGGGTATGCTAGCCTAAGTGCTCTTCCTTGGGATCGATTCTTGACATCTCGATGGCAGATTTTCTAATAGAATCACCATTGGATGCTATCGTATGGCCTCCACCATCTCGGTGAGGCCTTAAACCTGCTGTATTAGTAGGTTAAACTGCTCTAGATCTACCATGGCCATCGATGGAGGAGGATGTTGAAGCGTCGGTGCTGGAGCAGTAATGGATGGGTCTAGCTCGGATCTGATGGTAGAAGCGGTAGATATTCGGATAATCGCCTTCTTTGGAGGCATTTCTTGGGATCGAGGGAGAGGATGGAGATGGACCTTAAAAAAGAAGATCCATAGGATCGGTTGAGCACTCCTTTAAGAACAAAGATACCTTAGGAATAGAGGGTCCTTTCTCTAGCGCCAATTCTTTTGGTGCAAAATTTGATCGATGTCGGACTGAGCTAGAGTTGAGGAAGAAGAGGTCGCCGTTGGTGACCTACAAAATAAAGTTCCACCCAGAGTTGGTGGTGGTGGCTCCGGCAGGATCCTCCGATGATTAAGTCAGCTCCTTTGGCCAATAGAAATGGAGTGCTCAGGAAAGAACTTGGCAGAGTTTTGGGAAGGAGAAGAGAGCTTAGATAAAATGTATCTGGAGGATCCCTTTTATAGATGGAGCCTGGAGTAGACTGATATTGATAGTCATAGCCGTTCGGTAGCTGGCTGCTCGAGATCGCATAGGGTTTATTATGAAGAGGGGCACTGCCTATAGCAGATTGATAGTGACAACCGTAGCCATTCGATAGCTGATCGCTCGAGGCCGCATGAAGTTTGTTATAGAGAGGGGCGGCGCCGCCTGCAGTAGATTGATAGTGAGAGCCATAGCCATCTGGTACTGAGTCGCTCAAGGCCACGTGGAGGGGTGAAGAGCTTTGATGTATGTCAATTCTAGAGAAGTTTAGACTCCTAAAGAGAATATGGCTAGAGGGGATCATCCGGGAGGAATGCTACTTGAAATCTGAAAGTAATTCACTAGAGGAATTCAGATTTAGTTTGACTGATGGAGAAGTTTAGAAGGAGTTCGACTGATGGAGAAACTCGACTAATGGAGAAGTCCTTAAGGAGTCCAATTGGTGGAGAAGTTTGGCTGAAGGAGTTTGACTGGTGGAGAAGTTCGGCTGAAGGAGAAGTTCGGAAGGAGTTCGACTCCCGACGAAATCTGACTGAAGGAGAAGTTTGGAGAAATTTTGGCTCCTGAAGGAATCTGACTGAAGGAGAAGTCCGGAGGGAGTTCGACTCTTGGAGGAATTCAATTGAAGAAGAGGTCCAGAAGGAGTTGGGCTTCTGGAGGAATCCGACTGAGGGAGAGGTTTGGAAGGAGTTGGGCTCCTGGAGGAATTTGATTGAGGGAGAAGTTTGGAAGGAGTTGGGCTCCTGGAGGAATCCAACTGAAGGAGAAGTTCGAAGGGAGTTCGGCTCTTGGAGGAATCTAACTGAAGAAAAAGTTCGAAAGGAGTTGGGCTCTTAGAGGAATCCGACTAAAGGAGAAGTCTAGAAGGAGTTGGGCTCCTGGAGGAATCCGACTGAGGGAGAACTCTGGAAGGAGTTCGGCTCCTGGAGGAATTCAATAGAAGGAGAAATCCGGTAGGAGTTCGACTCCTGGAGGAATCCGATGGAAGGAGAAGTTCGACTCCTGAAGGAATCTAACTGAAGGAGAAGTCCGAAGGGAGTTCGGCTCTTGAGGAAATTTGACTGAAGGAGAAGTTCGGAAGGAGTTTAGCTCCTGAAGGAATCCGATTGAGGAAGAAATCGGAAGGAGTTCGGCTTCTGGAGGAATTCGATGGAAGAAGAAGTTTGGTAGGAGTTCGGCTCCTGGAGGAATCTGATGGAAAGAGAAGTCTGGTAGGAGTTCAGCTCCTGAAGGAATCCGACTGAAGGAGAAGTCTGGAAGGAGTTTGGCTCTTGAAGAAATCTGATGGAAGGAGAAGTTAGGTAGGAGTTCGGCTCCTGAAGGAATCCGATCAAAGGAGAAGTTCGGGAGGAGTCCAGTCGAAGGAGAAGTCTGGAAGGAGTTTGACCATTGTACGAGTTTGAAAGGGGTTCGACTGTTGTAGGAGTTTGGGAGGGGTTCGGCCGCTAGAGAAGTTCGGCTGCTTGAAGAAGTTTGGCTGGGGTTCGGCCACTGGAGGGAGTTTGGGGGGGTTCGGCCGCTGGAGGAGTTCGGCTGCTAAAGAAGTTTGACCGGGGTTCGGCTGCTAGAGGAAAAATTTTCAATCGAAGCTCTTCTATGATTTTCAGTCGCATTAGGCTAAGCATCAGACTGGACTTCAACAGGAGCAGGGTTTATCCCCAATAGGGATGATATCATTGGAGATGTACTGGCACCCACACTATCAGTGGAAATGAGAGTTCTTCATCATATCATCAGTGGGATTTTTATTCCAAATTAGGTAGACATGATTGTGTCTAAAAAAGAGTTGTGTATGATGTATTTGATGGTTCAGGGAGCTTAAATAAACCTGCCCAGTATAATGATGCATCAAATGATAGAGGCAACATCTAGAAATAAAGTGTGTTTACCCTATGACTTGGCCTTGATCAGGATATTTGAGACTGCTGGAGTGTCACTAAAAAATGAAGCAAGTAAGACGCAATCTCACTATGATGTATATGACATGAGAGCCTTGACCAGAATGTAGTATCACATAGAGGAAGGAAGATGGATCAAGAACATTTCTGGTCAAGAGAGGAGAGTGTCTAGAGTTGTAGAGGCAAGAGTATTGCCATCCACAACGTCCTGGGCATCACCTAGCTTTGATACCAAATTGTAGACCCATGATATTGCTCGAACGCCAATCATCCTTGACATCATAAGCACCGATACCATGTTGCAGAAGCCCCTGATTTTTAGCACGGACCTGAAGGAACCTGTGACATTCTCTAAGGGCAGCAAACCATAGATCCAATACCTAGATCTATGCTGGCGCACCTCCCTCCTTGGGCTTGAGGGAGGCACCCCCTCTCTCTAGGGCTTCTTCGAGAATCCTGGGGCGGCAACTCTAAAGAGAAGAGAAGAAGAGAGAATTGAGGGAGAAAAGATCTGTATATTCTAACCTTTTTAAAACCCTAATATGATCTATGTATTTATACATAGCCACTAGGCCCAACCAAAAACTCTCCTGACTAACCCAATACATGAAAGCACTCATCTAGCCCATGTACACCCATGTCTCTCATGCTTTCATCCTTTGGATCTAGACCCGACCCATACATGAGTTAGCCCCTTTAAGACCTCTTGAACTAGGCCTTAAGACCTCTAAGATCAACCCAGACCCTAGCCCAAAATAGACCCTCGCGTAACTCTATTCGTGCATTGAGCCAACTCAGTGACTTAGTCTCATCATTGAGTCGGCTAAGTTCCACTGGGTTGGCTCAGTCTGAAACTGAGCCGGCCCAGTTCTGTACCATGCCAGCAGTCCCAAATGCTCAGCTCTCTATTTTGCTTGTGCTTTGAGACTTAGCCGACCTAGTTTTGGACTGAGCCGACTAACCTAGAAAATCTTTCTTCTGTAGTCTTGATTTTCCAACTTTAGTTTCTTGCTTTACCTTGTGTCCTAGGTTTTCGAAGCACCAACCAAGCCCTTGAAATATCTGGAGCCATCATCGTGAATCCTCTCGTGACCTCTCAAGGCTTGGGAGCATCATAAATCCTCATAATCTCCATCTTGGTGCCCCAAGCCTTGGCAAATCCATCGGCAATGCCCTCCTACACGATTCCACTGTCCCTGCATACTCGACAACACCCATGCAAACATCACCTCCGCCAATCCTCTTCAGCTATTTTGCACCTTTGAGGCCTTTAGGATGACCGCCTCCACTACTGAAGACCTGTGCTTGCATCTTGGCAGCACCCTAGAGTTGTAGGATCCTTTCTGCTTAGCGACTGCATCACTTTTTTTGGACTTTTTTGGAGAACCTACAATATTTCTGTACTAGCACATGCTGTACCACCTGACACGATCTCCTCAAAGCTACGTCTGTCCACCTGCATACGCTGCTCCATCTGAAACTATGCATCACCGATGCTAACCCTCAGCTTTGAACTCATGCTAAATTTTTTCTCCACTTGTGAAGCCACCACTGCGGAGCTCCAGCTATATCCGAAGTCCATCTGATGCCGTAGAAGTCGACTCTATTTTTGAGTCCCCCGAGGCCAACCACTCAACGTTGCACTACTGAGCCTGCCGCTGCACCTCGAACACCATCGTTGCCCCTTCAAACCCTTCGTGCTCCATGGATCCCTTCGAAGCCGTCTTGGATACCTCCGCAACCTGCGGGCACCTCCAAAACCTAAGAGCTTATCCAACTCTTTTGAATTCAGTGACTGAATCCTAGAAAATTCCACCCTAGTCCTTTTCTTCTGCTCCTACACCAGCCATCCCTTCAATTGCGCTCAGAGAACTATCCTTCACCTGAATTGTGACTCTCCCTAGTGCCCCTGCAGAAGAAATCTGATCCATGATACTCTCGACTGCTAGAGACCTCCTGGCGCTTCCTAAGACCCATTGGCTCTCCCTGAGACCTACTCCTGATCTCCCTGAGAAGCCTCTGACACACTCTACTGAGATACACTCCTTGGTTGCTGCACCATCGAGCCTCTCTCAGCCCCTGTGCTTCTAGGGTAGTGCTCCTGCAGCACTTCAGCGCTCCCTGACTCATCTCTGCACCGCTCTACAGCCGCCCAGTCTTGACCTACTGGACCTCCATGGATCATCCATCTCCATCATCCCCAAGGCTCCATAAATCCATGCTTTGGTTGAACCATTGAATATATCTCCGACTACTTCCCCATCTTTCTGACATCGAAAAACGTATAGTTGCTTCTTCACCCTTCCTTCAATCATTACCCATTGAGAAACCTCTCTTCAACAGCCCCACATTGCCCATCTTCCTAGAGAACCCTAATGCTCTTTATTGAGATACCTTCCTTGGCTACTACATCGCCGAGCCTCTCTCAGCTCTGCATCTTCAGTGAAATGCTACTATAGCACTCCAGTGCTCTTTGCCTATCACATAACTGTCATACATCTCGGCCTTTCCATCAAGACCGATCAGCAAATCATGCACCCAATCCTTCCACTCCAGAAAAATCTCTTTTCATTAATCCTCTCAACCTCGACCTTCAACTCACTACTCTCGATTGGCCAAACCATAGCAACAACAAGGTAGATTTAAGACATACCATAGAATCCTTGTGCAGATTTTTGATTTTACCTTGTACAACTTCTCCTTCGCTTTCATGCACCATCAGGCTCTGAAACTTGGCTCCTTCCATGCACCATCAAGCTCTGAAATCTGACTCCTTCCATGCACCATCAGGCTCTAAAATTTGGCTCCTTTCATGCACCATCAGGCTCTGAAACTTGGCTCCAATACCATATTGCCATCCACAATGTCTAAGGCATCACCTAGCTCTGATACCAAATTGTAGACCCATGATATCACTTGAATGCTAATCATTCTTGACATCACAAGCACCAATACTATGTTGTGGAAGCCCCTGATATTTAGCATAGACTTGAAGGAACCTATGATGTTCTCTATGGGCAGCAAATCATAGATCCAATACTTAGATCTATGCTGGGGCACCTCCCTTTTTAGGCTTGAGGGAGGTGCCCCCTCTTTCTAGGGCTTATTCAAGAATCCTAGGATGGCAACTCTAGAGAGAAGAGAAGAAGAGAGAGAAAAGATCTATATATTCCAACCTTTTTAAAATCCTAATACAACCTATGTATTTATACATAGCCATTAGGTTTGACCAAAAACTCTCCTGGCTAACCCAATACATGAAAGCACTCACCAAGCCTATGTACACCCATGTCTCCCATGCTCTCATCCTCTGGATCTAGATCCGATCCATACATGAGTTAGTCTCCTTAAGACCTCTTGAATCAGGCCTTAAGATCCCTAGGATCAACCCAGATTCTAGCCCAATATAGATCCTTGCGTAACTCTATCTACGCACCGAGTCGACTCAGTCTCAGCACTAAGCCAGCTAAGTTCCACTGGGTCGGCTTAGTCTAAAATTGAGCAGACCTAGTTCTGTACCATGCCAGCAGTCCCAAATGCTCAGCTCTCTATTTTGCCTATGCTCTGAGATTTAGCTGATCCAATTTTGATCTGAGCTAGTTAGCCTACAAAAAATCTTCCTTCTACAGTCTTGATTCTCTGGCTTTAGTTTCTTGCTTCACCTTATGTCACAGATTTTTGAAGCACCAACCAAGCCCCTGAAATCTTTGGAGCCATCATCGTGACTCCTCCCATGGCCTTCCAAGGCTTGGGAGAACCATAAATCCTCACAAGGAGAGCCCTCTATTCTAGTGGCAGCCTGAGATGCACCTGACACTGAACCCGATACACTTATGACACCTCGAGCTCCATCCATGGAGAGGTTCCCACAGACACTAGCTGCTGACTCTGCATCTATAGAGAGACCGGCTCATAGGCTCATAGGCTCTAGTGTCTATCCACTTCTTGTACTTAGATCTATGTATTAGAAGTATATGGTTGTATTTGACTCTATGTTTGTATTTGACTTCATGTACTTAGTACTTATAGATGTAAACTTGCTAACCTTGGTCTTGCCTTGAACTTGATGTTTCATTATATCCTAGTGTGTTTTGGTGGCTTAACATACTCATTTTGTTAAAGCAATGAAACTCATGATCACTTACTCTTGCACTCATTTTGAACATTTGCCTTAACTTTATATTTTTGATTGATTACAAAGGGGAAGAGTAATATGTATATGAGCATGAATTCATTCACTTTGAATATGTTAAAATTCATCCACTATTCATTCACTTTGAATGTGTTAAATCTAAAATTTTCAGCTTGAATGTGTTAAGCATGAATATGTTAAGGATTGAAATTTTCAGCATATATGATGTGCATTATAAGTTTGGAGTTTGTGCCATGATACATACTCCATGTATGATTGTTTAATACTAATGCTTGGCACACGCATATGGATATATGCTGGCAATTTACCATTCTAATAAGTACGAGCTGAAAACTTAACCTTGAATTGAAAAGACATTAAAAATGCAAGCATAAATTAAGGAGGAGCCAAATATGGAAATACAAAAAGGATTAAATCTTTATCTATTTATTATTGCACATTTCTCGTTCATATACTCAAAGTTTTGTCATCATTAAAAAGAGAGAGATTGTTGACCCCAAGGATTGATTTTGATGAGTAACAAAATATTTAAGTATATATTTGAACTAATGAAGTTGATAAAATCATGTTTCAGGATGCATTTTAAAGTATCAAATAAAACATCCATATAAGTGCATTTGAAAATTGACAGAGAAGAGTTGGAGGCATTTGGAGCATAAATCACATATGAAACAAGGCTTGAAAAAGATATCCCAAAACTAGAATTCAAGAGGAAAATTTTTGGGTAAACTAAATTTTTTTCAGCATAAGAAGCCCACGAGTCGACTCGAGGTTCGACTCGTTGTTCAGCTCGAGCTAATACGTAGACTAGCACGCAAAAATTTTAGAAGGAACAGTCTCGAGCGGAGGCTCGAGTCAACTTGAGGTTCTCGAGTCAAAGTCTTAGTGAAAAATCCAGAGAATGGTGATTTCGGAGCAAGGTCTCGAGCAAAGGCTTGAGTTCAAGTCTTAGGAGAAATATAGAAGATGATAATTTTGAAGCAAAGTTGGACACAGTCTCGAGTAGAGGCTCGAGTCGACTTGAGGTCTATGAGCTAAGAATCGAGCAGAGTAAAAAGTCTTGAGCAGAGGAATGAGCAAAGTAAAAGGTCTCGAGCTGAAGCTCGAGTTGACTCGAGGTTCGACTTGAGCTCCAACGGTTAGTTTCTGCAGACTGTTCAGAATTGTGTAGATTTGGTTCAAATGGTCATTTTTACTTCTCCAACGGTCAAATAAGATTCTCTAGCCTACCAAACATGGAAATTACCTACAAAATACTTGAAGGAAGAGACATGGCTATTCATTCATTGAGAGAAATAAAATGTTAAAAAAAAGAGTCCAAAAAGCATTGAATAAAGAGCATTCAACTCCCATCTTCAAGAAAAATCAAATCAAAAGATTTCATTCAGCAAGAAGACAAGCTCAAAAGCTCAAAAGCCTTCAACAAAGAAGATTCCAAAAAGCTTCATCGACTTATTTGCTCATTAAAGGAGCTTTTTGTTCACTTTTGTTGTTCAACTTTTCTCTTTCCTGTAACTTAGCTTCAATAGGATTTTGAAGCTAAGGGGAAGGCTTATCCAAGCCTGAAAATTGGATTGTAAGCCAAGGATTGGTTTAGGGTTTGGTTGTGATTGATGAGCCGATGTAAAAATTAACTAGATTTTAGATAGTGAGTCTTGAAAAACTATCCGACTATAATCTTGAAGAGATTATAGTGAAATTTTTAAGTTCGCCTTGGGGAGTGGACGTAGATGCAAGGAGCACCGAACCACTATAAATTTTTTAGTATTTGTGATTGCCTTGTTTACTTCATTCCATTTACATTTCTGCATACTTAGAACTAAAGCATACATTAAATCACTTGTTTTTAAAAACAACACCTAATTTGCTCTAAGTTTTGAAAAACCTAATTCACCCCTCCTTGGGTTGTCTTGCTGGGCAACAATTAGAATCTTTTATAATTGGTGATCGAATTAAACTCTTTAATTCAATCAAGTTTACAACACAAGATTGATATCTAGCAACATATCATATGTTGGAAAATGTATCCTAAAGCCAATCATCTAGATTGCAGATGGTTGAGCTAAATATAATTATACTTAAATTATTAATAAATAAAATTATTATTTTGGCTTTTCATCACTCTTATGCAACTTCCTATAATGAACTCTTCTATGATGAAGTCTTAAGGACTATTTTGAATCAACAAAGGAGGATTTGTCGTTTAGTTCTTAAACCAATTTGTGACCAAATGATTCGTTGTTACCCAGGACGACAACGTATCGAGTGTAGATTGTTGTGTGCCATAAGTGTTGGTTGTCCTCTTAACCAAGAAGTATGGAGATATTGTTATGGCATGTAGGTGAAGTGTAAAGGTATATTTCATTGAACGTGATCCAATTGCAGAGCTCTCTACTGTCAAGAGTTGCTCGCGAAGATATGGGTATAAGTATCCCATAGATCTGAGATCACCATGGTGACTTGCAAGCAACTCATTGCACTTAGGTACCAGACTATCTGAATTTTTAATTCAATGATGGAAGGCTACTGGGTGCAGTTAAGTACTTATGAACTCGATGCATGAGTCAAGATGGAATTGACCCCTCCAAGTGTTGGAGCAAGTGCATCACTATATTTCAATTTAGCAAACCCTCGATCGGGATGATCCATGTGATGAATAATGAATTTTGAAATATACTATGGATGAATTTTAGGATTGACAGTAAATCCTAGATCATCCTTTGAGCATCGAGGTTAAGAGGATGAATTATACGGTAACTATATGCCATAGGTTCATCATTGTTGCATTGTGACTTTTTGACCTTTCTAGACGTCGAGTATCATTGCTAGATGGTCACACCGATTGATACAAAAAATTAGTTTATATGCTACCGACTTAGGATTTGAACCTATGGGGTCACACACAATAGGAGTTCCTATCTGATCTGATAGTTGATCAAGAGTCTTATTGGTCTGGTACTCTATGGTCAAGAGTCCCATTGGATTGGGATTCTATGATCAGTAGTTTCATTGGATTGGGATTCTATCTTTATGGGTTCTACTGGACTGAAACTCAGAGTCCTACTTATCTGAGATTCTCTGATCAAGAGTCTCACTGGTCTGGGACTCTATGATCACGAGTTTCATTTATTTAGAATATTGGGTTCAAGAGTCCCACTAGTTTGAGACTTTTTAGGAGTTTCATATTGATAGGACTCTATTGCCTAGACACCCATCCAATTAGAATTCTATATTTATTGAAGGATTAATTAGCAATTTGATTGTTGATTAGCTCAATTTGATGGAGTGATGAGGATTCGATTAAGTCTGATTGAATTTGATTTGATTGAGTTTGACCCGATCAGGTCATGAGATGACCTAATCGCTATGGAAGATTTGACCTTGATTTGATTAGGAGCTGGATCTAATTAATTTCTAATTTGATTAAAATTTTATTGAGTTGAGTTAAGCTTAATTTAGTTAGGTTTGACCTAGTCTAATTAGATCTATATTAATTGGTTTAGTGGAAACCAATTTGGACTAAGTCAAAAGAGATTTGAATTCAAAATCTTCCATATGCCTACCATTTTTGACTTTTCCATGCCCCATCTGCATTTACGTGAGAGTTTCTCATGTCTAGAAAAAATGTGCACCTCTCCTCTTTTATCCATTTGACTTGGTCCAAGTATTGGACCTCAAATATAATTGATTTTCGAATTCAATTGATGGTTGTTTGGTTGAAACAACATAACCTTCTCATCCTTATCTCTTCTTCATGCCCTCCTCCTTTTATCGTACTTTTTCATGAATAATTTTTTAGAGTGGGTGAGTTGAAGAAGAGTCCTTTGGCTCACCACCCACTTTGGTGTGTGCTGGAAGTGGATATGGTTTCCATTTGAATTTTGAATTCAAATTGGAACCAGTTTACTTCTCCATGCATTTTTGCCACTGTATCGCCCATTTTTAAATGGAATTTTTTTTGGCATGCATGGGAGAGTGTGAGATATCTGAGAGCGGTGCAAGAGGTTTCTTAGAGAGAGAAAAACCTGAGAGGGGTGCTAGTCTAGGCATGGAGAAGTCTAGAGAAGGAGAAAGTCTTTCATGCACCTACATTCCACTCACATGCCACTACCTTAATTTTTTCTTTTTTTGTCATCCATCTAAAAAATGTTTTAGAGTGGGTGTATGGTAGAGGGAGATTTTTCTACCCATGAAAATTTATTTCATGGAAAAACTCCAAAGAGAGTGGGCATGAGAGGATTTCTGGGCATTAGGGTTTTTGGTGTGTGTAAAATCCTAGATTTGGGACTCAGGCTTTGGGTGGAGAGATCGAATGCTATGAGCATCGGATCACCACCAAACTTTGTACACCATGTCATCATTCTCCTATATATGTCATTTAATCTTTTGGAGTGTCTGAGAGATCAAGAGAAAGGTGATTGATTGGGTTGATTGAGATCAACCATCGAAGGCTCCGGCAAGGAGCTAGCACTCCGATGGAGTTGGTCGGGATCAGGAGCTCTGTGTGGACCAACTGTAGAAGCCGAATAAGTATGCAACTATAGCATAATACCAAAACTTATTTTGATAGATCAGATCATGGAGATTAGCTATCCATGCATAGGTATCGAGTTCTAAACTTGAATCGATCAGCAAATACGATTTGCTGATCAATCACATTTAAGTTTTAAATTACATATTAGCATGTCCAGATCCTGAGTAAGATTTTCTAATTTGATCAATGCATGCATAAGTTAATTTTAGATTAATCTAATACTTTCACTATAATAATATTCAAAAAATATTTTGAAAAGCATGCTAAAATCTTGCATGATTTCCTTCAAAGGTATCAGAGCCAAGGTTGCTTGACATGTTCTAATATGTCAATTAGAAAATTTAAATACTTTCATATATGATATGTTAGATCTAAATAACTCGGTAATCAAGAATGAATGAGCTATCAAGCCATCTAGTCATAAGGGACAAGTACGGTTTAAAGGCCATCTCTTTTCATTTAGTGGGGATCCCTTACGGCGGTAGCGGTGCCATCGTGAACTCATTCATTAAGATGAACAATGAAAGGATTTTTTTTATGATTAAAATTATTTCAATTAGAAAGCTAAATATGAATATGTTTAGATTAGATCTAAAAGATAATTCATGGTTTATTTTTCATTATGTATTTTTTCTATTATGAAACTAGCAATAGAATTGCTATTTATGAAATAAGCTAACTCATTTATGAAATGAGTCAACCCATTTAGTGAATAAAAAATAAAATTTTTTTAAAATTTAAAAATTAATTTTAAAATACCAAACCCTAACCCATCAGTCCAAAACTTAATTAAAAGAATTAAGTATTATTTATAGAATCTAGAATTATGAATCAAAGATTCTAAGATATATGCATAAACTTGGGTTAAAGGGTTAGATGAATTAGTCTATTAATTAGGTTAGACCTAAGATTTATTAAAGAATAGATTAATCTAGAGTAATTGATCAAATCTAATCAAGTGTTGAATTAGATTAGATTAAGAACACTCTAGACTCAACTTCAATAGTTGTAGTTGGATGGATCCTTATCTTTAATGAGATCAATATGGACTTGATTCATGGCTAAACGGTCTAGCTCGAAATTACTAGATTGATCATATTAAACCTAATTAACTGATTGGTGTCTAAGATAAGTTTGGCAGACAAGATTGATGATTTTTATTTGGAAGCTACTTGCACTAATTCAATCTTTGATGAGTCAATGGCATATCCCTTCCACTGATCTCACTTACCTGACCGATATGGTTGATTAGGATTTGATTAGATCACTTGGTGATTTGAGTTGACCCATGTCACTAGGAATCAGTTTGATTGATTTCAATCAGTAAGACTAAATTAGGTGCCTATGGACTTAAATTGATCCTAGTCCTAACCTATTGACTTATTGAAGTTAGTAGGAGGATTTGACTTGGTGAAGTCCATGGAAGAAATTTGGTCAATGTTCTTTCTATCCTTAAATCACATGTAACCTAAATTCTCTAAATTATTAGATTCTTAAAATGACTAAATTTTGAGGATAATCGAGTCATAGCCTTCCATTAAGGTGAATAGTAATGAGTCCAATTTTTTGGATGAACATTGAAGGTGATTTACACCTGATGTTCATCTGGATATTGGAATTACTATCCATCATATGATGATTAGATCGCACTCTCTTAATAGTGATCAAGTTAGCCAGGGCTTTCCTCAGACCCGATTATCATTGGTTTGATGCATCAACGTCAATCATGTTAATGGTTGGATCTAACCAAACCTTTTCAATAGAGGCCATAGCCTATTAAATTGGTTTCTGGGGAAAAACCTAATTACTAAAAATTATTTGGAAAAATAATTGATTGTGAACCTACCTATAGATGCACGCAGGTTAGCTAGAGATTTCCTCAGGCTCGTCTATAGTCTATGTGGATTCTAGTATTCACTAAGGAGTTAGTGTAATTCCTCGAATTGGAGGTAGAGACTATCAATTTATAAAAAATAATGGGAGGATCTTTAGACTAAAGTCCAAGTCTTTAGGATTAATTAATTCAAGTACTAATTAGGTTTCATGTTTTTCTTTCAGATAAATAGAATGGCTAGAGTAAGTCTGCTCCATTCAATGTTGGACAGTAGTAAGCATTTAGGACCTAAGAACGAGGAGTCCAGTGTTGACCCTAATCAGGCAAATTCGAAGAGGAATTATCCTCTTAAATCGAATAGGCTGAACAAGAAAAATCAGCAAGTGATTGCTGATCAAGATTGTTATATGATAACACCTTATAATTTCTCCAAATGTGATACATTTATCTAGGTATTAAATACTGAAAGTTTGATTCATATATGTAATTCGTTGCATGAACTTTAAATTAGTAGAAAGTTTGAGAATAGCGATAGATTCCTTAATATTGGGGATGAAAGTAAAGTTCCAATCTTAGCATTGAAAACTCTTGAGCTATTTTTTAAAAATAATAATATTATTTTAAGTGACTGTCACTATTGTCCATCTTTTATGATGAAAATAATATCTATTGGGCTTTTGGTCCAGGATGGTTATTATTTATCTAAAAAAAAAATTATTATGATATCATTATGAATGATATTACAGTAATGCAAAGATAATTAAAAAATAATATTTATATTTTATCATAGTCTATTAGTGTAATGTACATATCAAATAAACACTCAAAACTAGATAATGTTACTGATGCTTATCTTTGGCACTGTAGGCTAGATCATATAAACAAGAATAGGATTAATAGGTTAGTCAAGGAGCAAATCTTTAACATCCATGATTATGAATCATTGAATACCTGTGAGTCTTGCCTTCTTGGTAAGATGATAAAATCATCCTTTACTAGAAAAGGTGAATCGGCCTTTGAGCTTTTAGGTCTAGTATATATTGATGTATGTGGACCTATAAACACAAGTGCTAGAAGTGGCTATTACTACTTTATTTCATTTACTGACAACCTATCTAAGTATGGGTATGTCTATCTTATGAAGAGTAAATCTAATTCGTTTGAAATGTTCAAACGATATTGAAATAAGGTAGAAAAATAACTTGGAAAGAGTATTAAAACTCTTCGATCTATCCGAGGAGGTGAATACCTTTCCAATGAGTTTTTGACATATCTAGGAGAGAATGGAATTCTTTCTCAATGGACCACTCCTAGAGCACCATAGCATAATGGTGTATCTAAAAGAAGGAATCAGATCCTATTGGACATGGTTTGGTCCATGATGGGGTTTGCGAGTCTGCCAATTTCATTTTGGGTGTATGCACTGGAGACTGCTTATTTTATTTTGAACAATGTTCTGAGCAAGTCTGTCGCAAAGACTCCTTATGAGATATGGATTGGGTGTAGGCCGACACTCTTTCATCTTAGGGTTTGGGGATGTCCGACTTATGTAAAATATTTGCAACCAAAAAAGCTTGGACCTAGGTCCGATAAGTGCTTGTTCATAGGTTACCCTAAGAAAACTAGGGGTTATTACTTCTACCTTACTGAAGAATAAAAGGTGTTCGTTAGCAATAGGATAGTCTTTTTAAAAAAGAAGTTCCTTATAAAAGGAATAGCTGTCTTTAATGTTGAGCTTAGTGAAATTCGATAGATGGAAGAACCGACATATTCTAGTGAACCTGCATAATTAAATTTGATAAGATCAAATCCAGAGTCCATTGAAGTGGCACCAAGGAGATTCGATAGAGTACCGCGTCAGCTAGATAGATACTATGATTTTTTGACCCAGGACGGTGATCCTATTAAACTTGATGAGAATGATGAGGATCCGATCACCTACATGGATGCCATGCAAGAGTCTGACTTGGATAAATGGCTGGAAGCCATGAAGTCTGAAATGGAGTCCATGAAGGTCAACAGTGTATGGACATTGGTTGTTCCACCTGAAGAGATAAAATCCATTGGTTGTAAATAGATTTTTAAAAGAAAATGGGACATAGACGGAAAGATAGAGACCTATAAAGCCCATCTAATTACTAAGAGATATCGTCAGCATTATGGTATTGATTATGATGAGATATTTTCTTTGGTGGTGATGCTCTAGTCCATTTGGATCATGCTTGCGATAGTGGCATACCTAGACTATGAGATCTGACAAATATGTGAAGACAACTTTCCTAAATGAAGAGCTAGATGAAGAGGTGTATATGATACAGCCCGAGGATTTCATATCCATAGATAAGTCCAAGGTGTGTAAGCTTCAGAGATCCATCTATGGATTGAAGTGGGCATCTCGGAGTTGGAACATGCATTTTGATAAGGTAATCAGAAGGTATGGCTTCATTAAGAATGGAGAAGAATCCTATGTGTATAAATGGGCTAATGATTCTGTAGTTATATTTCTTGACTATATGTGGATGATATTCTCTTAATTGGGAATGACATCCCTACATTATAGGGAATAAAGGTTTGGCTGTCATCGCAATTCTCCATGAAGAACTTGGGAGAAGCTTCCTACATCCTAGAAATGAAGATTTATAGGAATAAATTTAAAAGATTGCTTAAATTATCCTAGTCCACGTATATTGATACTGTGCTGAAGAGGTTCAGCATGGAGAATTCCAAGAAGGGCTATCTCACGATAGACTATGGAATTTCTCTCTTGAAGAGGGATTGTCCGACAACTCCTCAAGAGAGAGAGCATATGAGTTGAATACCATATGCTTCGGTAGTGGGTTCTATTATGTATGCCATGACATGTACGAGATCAGATGTGGCATACTCACTAAGGATAGTGAGTAGATACCAGTTTGATCCAGATGAGAATCACTAAAAAGTTGTAAACACAATCCTGAAGTATTTGAGAAATAAATACCCAGGACCAGTGGCTCATCTATGGCGATACTAACTTGAAACTTGTAGGATACATTGATTCTAGTTTTCAGTTAGATCATGATAACAGTAAGAGTGTGTCAAGTTATATGTTTACCCTGAACGATGGAGCGGTCTACTGGAAGAGTTCCAAGCAGCACACTATGGCCGATTCTATGTGTGAGGTAGAGTATGTCATGGCATCTGATGTTGCGAAGGAAGCTGTGTAGCTGTGAAAATTCATCGGTGAGCTAGGAGTGGCACCCTCCTTAGATAATCTAGTTCTGCTATACTATGATAGCACTGGAGCCATAGCTCAAGCAAAAAAGTCGATGGCACATCAATGCACTAAGTATATTCTGTGATGCTATCACCTTGTACGAAAGATCATGAAATGAGGTGACGTCGAGCTTCAAAAGATTGATGGAAAGGAGAACATGGCCAACCCCTTTACTAAGGCTCTCAGAATTAAAGAGTTCAACAATCACAAATGAAAGATGGGTATTCGATACTTTTCTGAGTGGCTTTAATCTAAGTAAGAGTTGTTGAAAAATGTATCATAAAGCCAATCATCTAGATTGTAGATGATTAAGCTAAATATAATTATACTTAAATTATTAATAAATAAAATTATTATTTTAGCTTTTCATCACTTTTGTGCATCTTCCTATAATGAACTCTTCTATGATGAAGTCCTAAGGACTATTTAGACTCGACAAAGGAGGATTTGTTGTTTAGTCCTTAAACTAGTTCATGACCAAATGATTTGTTGTTATCCAGGATGACAACGTATTGAGTGTAGGTCATTGTGTGCCATAAGTGTTGGTTATCCTCTTAACCAAGAAGTATGGAGATATTGTAATAGCATGCAGGTGAAGTGTAGGGATATATTTCACAGAATGAGACCCAACTGTAGAGCTCTCTACTATCAAGAGTTGCTCGCGAATGATATGGGTGTAAGTATCCCTTAGACCTGAGATCACCACGATTACTTGTAAGCAACTCACTACACTTAGGTACCGAACTATCTGAATTTTAAATTCAGTAATGGAAGGCTACTGGGTGCAGTCAAGTACTTGTGAAGTTGGTGCGTAAGTCAAGATGGAATTGACTCCTCCAAATATTGGAGCAACTGCATCACTATATTTCAATTTAGCAATTCCTTGGTTGGGGTGGTCCATGTGATGGATACTAAATTTTGAAATACACTATGGATGAATTTTAGAATTGATAGTAAACCCAAGATCATCCTTTAAGCATCAAGGTCAAAGGGATGAATTATATAGTAACCATAATCCATAGGTTCATCATTATTGCATTGTGACTTTTTGATCTATCCGGACGTCGGGTACCATTGCTAGATGGTCACATCAATTGACATAGAAAATTGGTTCTTGTGCTATCGACTTAGGATTCAAACCTATGGGGTCATACACAATAGGAGTTTCTACCTGATCTAATGGCTGATCAAAAATTCTAATGGTCTGGAACTCTATGGTCAAGAGTTTCATTGGATTGGAACTCTATGACCAGGAGTTCCACTGGACTGAAACTCTATATTTATGGGTTCCACTGAATTGAAACTTAGAGTCTTACTTATCTAGGACTCTTTGATCAAGAGTTCCACTGGTCTGAGACTCTATGATTGCGAGTTTCATTCATTTGGGATACTGGGTTCAAAAGTCCCACTAGTTTGGGACTCTTCAGGAGTTTTATGTTGATGGAACCCTATTGCTCAAACATCCATCCAATTAGAACTCTATGTTTATTAAAGAATTAATTAGTAATTTGATCGTTGATTAGCTTAATTTGATTGAGCAATGAGGATTCGATCAAGTCCGATTGAATTTGATTCGATTGAGTTTGATCCGATCAAGTCATGAGATGACCTAATCGCTATAGGAGATTTAACCCTGATTTGATCAGGAGTTGGATCTAATTAATTTCTAATTTGATTAGAATTTTATTGGATTTGGTTAAGCCTAATTTAGCTAGTTTTGACTTAGTCTAATTTGATCTATATTAATTGGTTTATTGGAAACCAATTTGGACCAAGTCAAATGAGATTTGAATTCAAACTCCCCCATGTGCCTACCATTTTTGACTTTTTCATGCCCCATTCACATTTATGTGAGAGTTTCTCATGTCTAGAAAAAATGTGTGCCTCCCCTTTTTTCTTTTTTTGACCTGGTCCAAGTGTTGGACCAGTTCAAACATAATTGAATTTTGAATTCAATTGATGGTTGTTTGGTTGAAACAACCTAACCTTTTCATCCTTATCTCTTCTTCATGCCCTCCTCCTTTTGTCATACTTTTCTATGAATATTTTTTTAGAGTGGGCAAGCAGAAGGAGAGTCCTTCGACTCGTCACCCACTTTGGTGGGTGCTAGAAGTGGATATGGTTTCCATTTGAAGTTTGAATTCAAATGGGAACCACTTAACCTCTCCACGCATTTTTGCCACTATGTCATCCATTTTTAAATGGGATTTTTTTCTGGCATGCATGGGAGAGCATGAGATATTTGAGAGGGGTGCAAGAGGTTTGTTAGAGAGAGAAAAACCTAAGAGGGGTGCTAGTCTGGGCATGGAGAAGTCCAGAGAAGGAGAAAGTCTTTCATGCACCTACATTCCACTCATATGCCACTTCCTTAACTTTTCCTTTTTTTGTTGCTCATCTAAAAAATATTTTAGAGTGGGTGTACAATAGAGGGAGAGGTCTCTACCCATTAAAATTTGTTTCATGAGAAAACTCTATAGAGAGTGGGCGTGAGAGAATTTTTGGGCGTCAGGGTTTTAGTGTGTGTAAAACCCTAGAGTTGGGACTCAGGGTTCGGGTGGAGAGATCGAGTGCTCTGAGCATCGGATCACACCAAATTTTATACACTACCTCATCATCCTCCAATATATGTCATCTAATATCTGGAGTGTTTGAGAGATCAAGAGAAAGATGATCGATTGTATCGATCGAGATCAATCATCGAAGGCTTCGTCGAGGAGCTAGCATTCTAGTGGTGCTGGTAGGGACTAGGAGCCCATGTGGACCAACCATAGAGGTCAAACAAGTATGTGGCTGTAGCATGATACTACAACATATTCTGGTGGATTCAGATCATGGAGATTAGCTATCCGTACATAGGTATCGAGTTCTGAACTCAAATCGATCAACAAATATGATTTGCTGATTGATCATATTTAAATTTTAAATTATATATTAGCATGTCTAAATCTTGAGTAGGATTTTCTAATTTAATCAATGCATGTGTAGGTTAAGTTTAGATTAATCTAATGCTTCTGTTGTAATAATATTTGAAAAATATTTTGAAAAGCATGCTAAAACCCTGCGCGATTTCCTTCATCATATCTATCCAAAAGATATGAAATTTTGGTAGAAATATCAAAAATATCCTTTAATGATAGGTTATCGTACAATTCGATCCTATGATTATCCTGCATCCCAAATATGACTCTAGGTATAGAATCATATCAAATCAAATATCATATTCATATTTCTCTTAATCTTTAATGATGATTTGATTAATAAAACATTAGAAATTATTTCTTGTTTTTATTATATTTTGATCAAAGACTTCCTGAATCATCATTTGACTGAAGCAAGTAGGAAGCGATTTTCTCTTACTAGGAGTGATCGATTCCATGTTGACCTACTTAAAACCTCCATTTGCAATCCATGATATCCAGAATATTTCGTATATGACTTAGTCATGAATGAGTATGAATCAAAACATGGATTCATATATATAATGTTCTATGATAGTCTTAAGTCAAAGGATTACATGCAAAATTCCCACTAAGAAAACATCTTTTGATAAGTAAGGCTCTATCAGATGATCTCAAATTAGATCAATTCAATAAACTCATTCTCTAATAAATACCCATATTCCTGTATTAGTGTCTCACACAAGTGATTGTGAGATCAATCATCCTCTCCATTGAGCATACATAGGATACGCTAGTCTTATCAAAAATATTGACCTCCAACTCAATATTCCATCGACTGAAAATATTATAGATTAATATTTTAAGATTTTAGGTCTCACAAGTATGATCTCATCATAATCCTATAATCATAGCATTAATTGAAAAACATTGTAGTGGTTGATGCATGCTTTTCAAAACTTTTCCAAAAATTACATAGCGAAAGACTTAGATTAATCATATTAATCTATTTATGTATATAAAAATACCTACAATCTAAGATCTTGTGGCATCATATAAAACATGTACAAATATGAAAAATAAATGATATAAAGGTATTGATCATATCAATATCAATCTAGATCTAATCTAGTATCTAATAGAGATCAGATCTCTATACTTGTACGCGGGTCAAGAACTCCACTATTGGTTTTTGTGGTTGAGATTATTGTTTATACACAGGATATCCGGCCACCATAGGTTATCCACATGAGGCTTCTACACTGATTGAAGGTTCGATGATCAAAGATCTGCTTGGGGTGCTAGCTCCTTGTAGTTCCCTCCTAACAGTTGATCTTGATTTCTTTTCTTTGGATCTCTTGGACCTTCTAAGGAATAAAGAACCAGAGGAGAACTTAAAAGAGATTTTCTTCCTCTCTTATCTCTCAAAATAATATGAAAGAGGGAGATCAATAACCCTAGAGAAGAATTCCTTCTTCTCTTCTTTATTTTCTCTCACTAGGACACACAAACGTAATGATCTAAAGAAATTAAGCCCATGCCCCTTTGAGATATGCACCCAATAAACCCATGCCCCACTCTTTGTTTCATAGTAAATAATTCGTAGAAATCTCACGCCAAACATCCTCTTAAATAGGGTGGAGAGGAGTCATAGTTTAGGTCAAATACCTAAATAAGATAGTTTCCAATACAAGAAACTTGAGGTGCCCAACTATTGGGTGCCACCTTTAATTCCTTAGGTGTGGGATACCAGAATAGCGTGCACAAAAATCTTTCTTTTCCAAGAAAAAATTAGATCAAAATCTGATTAAAAATGGTGCCTTGGTTGGATAGAGTTTTGAAATTAGCAAACTCTATCAAATAGAGTTCTTGTAGGAAAAGTCTAGAGTTTCTTGAAGGTATTTTGAAACTTTTTCAAAACCAGATCAGCGAAAGTAATAAATTAATCATATTAATTTATTAAAATATATAAATAAATCCTAGATGTAGGATCTAATGTCATTATCTATGCATGCTAATAAATCTAAAATTAAATATTGAATAAAAAAAATAATGTTGATCATATCAACATCAAACCAAGACTAGATCTAATCTAGTGGAAGAAAGAGATCGAATCTCTTTTACCTTTTACAAGTCAAAAACTCCTATTACTGATCCAAGACTGAGGTCGTCGCTTCAAGCCACACATATATTCAGCCTCTACAAGAAGTCCACATGAAGCCTAAATCATTGATCTAAAGTCCAGCGACTGAAAATCAGCACAGTATGCTAGTACCATACTGATACTTCTTTAATGGTTAATGGCAAAACTCTTTCTTCGATCAACTTGGACCTTTTAAAGCACCAAAGAAGAGATAGGAGGATCTAAAAGAACTTCTTTTCTTCACCTTTTTCTCTCAAAAAGATTGTGGAAAAGGATCTAAGAGAAACCCTTAGAGAAGACCTCTCTTCTCTCTTTCTTTGCTCTCACCTAGACATAATAACTTGTGTCTTTACAAGCACCACACCCAAAGCCCCTTTGCATCCAAGCTTTCCACGCCCAAGCACTCTCTCTCAGGCTAAAACCTATAGAAATTTTATGTAAGGATTAGTGGTGCTCCCAACCTTGGGAGGCCATGAAAGGAGCCGGGGTGTTGGCTCTAGGAAGACTAGGATAGGTGTGGTTCTAGGGCTAGGACAGGAGTTATTCTAGGGTGGAGATAGTGTATAGCCCTCCATAGGCTTAAGGTCTAGGTGTTGAGAACCTTGAGGAGCTTGGTTGGTGCTTCAAAGATCTGAGACAAAAGGTGAAGCAAGGAACCCAAGTCGAGGAATGAAGACTATAGAGATGGAACTTTTCTATAGGCTAGCTGGCTTAGTCTAAAATTAGATCAGCTAAGTCTCAGATTATAGACCAAACAAAATGGTGTGCATTCAAGACTATAAGCATGGTACACAACTAGGTTGGCTCTATCTGAAACTGAGTCGATCCAGTCTTAGGTTAGTTGACTCAGTCTTGAGACTGAGCTGGCTTAGTACACGGGCAGAGTTACATGGAGGATCTATTTGGGGCTAGGGTCTAGGTTGATCATAGGATTTTTAAGGCCTGATTTGAGAGGTCTTAAGGGGGCTAACTCATGTATGGGTCAGGTGTAGATCCAGAGAATGAGAGCATGGAAGACATGGGTGTACATGGGCTTGGTGAGTGCTTTCATGTATTGGATTAGCTAGAAAAGTTTTTAGTCGGGCCTAATGGCTATGTATAAATACATAGATTATATTAAAAATTTCATTGGTGTAGTGAATACAGATCTTTTCTTTCTTAATCTCTCTTCTCTCTTCTCTTTAGTGTTGTTACCCTAGGTTCTTGAAGAAGCCCTAGAGAGAGGGGGCACCTCCCTTAAGTCCTAGAGAGAGAGGTGCCCTAGCATAGATCTAGGTGGTGGATCTAGGTTATGCTATCCTTAGAGAACAAAGATCTCTCCATATTTGTGCTAAAGATTAGGGGTTTCCACAAACATGGTATTCGAGCTAGGTGATGCTAGGATGATGCACCAATATTTGGTATCAGAGTGGTATCATAGATCACAATAATTGGTATCAGAGCCGGATGGTGTGTTGAAGAGAAGGAAAAATCATACAGGATGAAATCAAAAATCTACACAAGTATTCCATGGTATGTCTCAGATCTATCTTTGTTATTGCTGTGGTTTGGCTAACCTTGAAGGTGGAGGCTGAGAGGATTAAGTTCTCCAGGGTGGAAGGTTTGGATGCAAGATTTGCTGGTTGATCTTGGAGGAAAGGCCAAGGTGTATGATAGTAGACAAGGCAAGAAGCACTGGAGTACTATAGTAGCGCTTTTCTGAAGATGCAGGGCTGAGAGAGGCTTGGCGGTATAGCAACCGAGGGAGGTATCTCAATAGAGAGCATCAAGATTCTCTAGAAAGATGGGTAGTGTGGGGCTATTTGATGGATGAAGAAAGATTTTCTAAGAAATAATGGTCGAAGGAAGGTTGAAGAAGCAGCTATACGTCCTTCGATTGTAGGAAGATGGGAAAGTAGTTGGGAATGCATTCAGTGGTTCGACTAGAGCATGCATTTGTAAAGCCTTGGGAGTGATGGAGATGGATGATCCATGGAAGTCCAGTAGGTCAGGGCTTGACGGCTGAAATTGGGTCAGGTTTCTTCTATAGGAGCATCAGAAAGAGTTATGATTCAGATAGAGGATGAATTGTGTGCTGCAAGAGAGGATCCAGATACCGATGGAAGGTAGTGTCGAGATGAGGTAGGGAGCATTGGAGTACTGTAGTAGTGCTTTCCTAGAGGCATGGGGCTAAGAGAGGCTCGATGGTGCAGCAGTCGAGGAAGGTATCTTAGCAAAAAGTATCAGAAGGTATCTCAAGGAGATTGGAAGTAGGTCTTAGGGAGAACCAAGGAGTCTTAAGATGAGATAGATGGATCTGAGCTCAGGATAGGGTTTGAGCTATAGTTCCTCCGGGCGCAATCTAAATGATGGTTGGTATAGGTGTAGAAGAGAAGTACTAGGATGAAATTTTCTAGAATTTAGTCGTTGGTTTAAAGAGTTGGATGAGCTCATGGATTTCGGAGGTGCTCGCAGATTGCAGAGATATCCGAGATAGCTTTGAAGGGGTTCGTGGAGTGCGGAGGATTTGAAGGGGCAGCAATGATGTTCGAGGTGCAGCAAAAGACTTAGCAGTGCAGTGTTGAGTAGTTGGTCTTGGGTGACTCGGTGATTGAGTCAGCTTCTACAGCATCAGATGAACTTGGGATATAGGTGGAGCTCCGGATAGTGGCTTCACAAGTAGAGAGAAAATTTGGCATGATTTTAGAGTGAAGGAGTGCAAGAAGATCGATATCCTAGCACCAGCGTCGATGATGCATAGTTTTAGATGGAGTGGCATGTGCAGGTGGACAGGTGTAGTTCTGAGAAGATCGTGTCAGGTGGTACAACATGTGCTGGTATAGGAATGCTGTAGGTTCTCTAAAGAAGTTTAGAAAAAGTGATGCAGCTGCTAAGCAGAAGGGATCCTATAATTTTAGGATAGTGTGAAGAGCAAGCCAAGATCTTCAGTGGTGGAGATGATCATCTCAAAAGGGGCTGTTAGGGTATGCAGCGATAACGGAATCATGTAGGAGGGTATTGCCAAGGCTTGGAGCACCAAGATAGAGATTGTAAGGATTGGTGGTGCTCCCAAGCCTTGGGAGGCTATGGTAGGAGCTAGAGTATTGGCTTCGAGGAGACTAGGATAGGTATGGTCCTAGGATTAGGACAGGAGTTGTCCTAAGATTGAGATAGTGTATAGCCCTCCATGAGCTTGAGGTCCAGATGTTGAGGACCTTGAGAGGCTTGGTTGGTGCTTTGGAGATCTGGAGTACAAGGTAGAGCAAGAAACCAAAGCCAGAGAATGAAAATTGTAGAGAAGGGACTTTTCTGCAGGTTAGTCGGCTTTGTTTGAAACTGGATTGGCTAAGTCTAAGATTACAGGCCAAATAGAAAGGTGTGCATTCAGGACTTCAGGCATGGTACGTAATTAGATTGGTTCAGTCTGAAACTGAGTTGACCCAATCTTAGGTTAGCCAACTTAGTCCTGAGATTGAGCCAGCTCAGTGCATGGGTAGAGTAATGCAAAGGGTTTGTTTAGGGCTAGGGTTTGGGTTGATCCTAGGATTCTTAAGGTCTGGTTTGAGAGGTTTTAACGGGGCTAACTCATGTATGGGTCGGGTGTAGATTCAGAAGATGAGAGCATGGAAGACATGGGTGTACATGGGCTCGGTGAGTGCTTTCGTGTATTGGGTTAGTCAGGAGAGTTTTTAGTTGGGCCTAATGGCTATGTATAAATGCATAGGTTGTATTAAGATTTTCATTAGTGCAGTGAATACAAATCTTTTCTTCGTCAATCTCTCTTCTATCTAGTGTTGTTGCCTTAGGTTCTTGAAGAAGCCCTAGAGAGAGGGGGCACCTCCCTCAAGTCCTAGAGAGGGAGGCATCCCGGCATAGATCTAGGTGGTGGATCTATAGTATGCTGCTCTTAGAGAATGAAGGTCTCTCTATATCCGTGCTAAAGGTTGGGAATTTCTGCAAATATGGTATCGAAGCTAGGTGATGCTAGGATGATGTGCCAACATTTGGTATCAGAGTGGTACCATGGATCATAACAATTGGTATTAGAGCCTGATGGTGCATGGAAGAGAAGGAGAAGTCATATAGGATAAAATTAGAAATTTGTACAAGCATTCCACAGTATGTCTCAGATCTATCATTGTTATTATTATGGTTTGACCAATCGGGAGTAGCGGGTTGAAAGTGGAGGCTGAGAGGATTAATGAGAAAGATTTTTTTCGGGATGGAAGGTTTTGGTGCATGATTTATTGGTCGGTCTTAAAGGAAAGGATGAGTTGTATGATGGTAGATAAGGCAGGAAGCGTTGGAGTGCTATAGTAGCACTATCCTGGAGATGCAGGGCTGAGAAAGGCTTAGTGGTGTAGCAATTGAGGGAGGTATCTTAGTAGAGAACATTAGGTTTCTCTAAGAAGATGGGCAGTGTAGGACTGTTTGATTGATGAAGAGAGGTTTTCCAAGGGATAATGATCGAAGGAAGGCTGAAAAAGTAGCTCTACATCTTTCGATTGTAGGAATGTGGGGAAGTAGTCGGGGATACATTCAACGGTTCGACTAGAGCATGAATTTGTGGAGCCTTGGGAGTGATGGAGATGGATGATCCATGGAGGTCCAGCAGGTCAGGGTTGGATGGCTGACCTTAGATCAGGTTTCTTTTGTAGGAGCATCAGGAAGAGTCACAGTTCAGATGGAGAATGGAGTGTGTGCAGTAAGAGAGAATCTAGATACCTATGGGAGGCAGTGTTGAGATGAAGCAGAGAGCATTAGAGTGCTGCAGTAGTGCTTCCCTAGAGGCATGGGGCTGAGAGAGGCTCGGCGGTGTAGTAGCCGAGGGAGATATCTCAGCAGAGAGTATTAAAAGGCATCTTAGGAAGATCAGGAGCAGGTCTTGGAAAGTGCCAGGGAGTCTTAGGAGTCTCGAAATGAGATAGGTAGGTCTGAGCCTAGGATAAGGTTTGAGCTATAGTTCCTTTGGACGCAACTGAAGCGATGGTTGGTGTAGGTGTAGAATAGGAGAAGTACTAAGATGGAATTTCTTAGGATTTAGTTGCTAGTTTAAAGAGTTGGATGAGCTCTTAGGTTTTGAAGGTGCCTCGAATTGCGGAGGTATTCGAGATAGCTTCGAAGGGATCCATGGAGTGTGGAGGGTTTAAACGAATAGCAATGGTGTTCAAGGTGCAGCGGCCACCTCAATAGTGCAGTGTTGAGTGATCGGCCTCAGGTGACTTGGTGATTGAGTCGGCTTTTATGGCATCAGATGGACTTTGGGTATAGGTGGAGCTCCAGGTGGTGGCTTCACAAGTGGAAAAAAAATTTGGCATGAGTTTAGAATGGAGGAGTGCAGGAGGATCGATATCCTAGCACCAGCACTAGTGATGCATAATTTCAGATGGAGTGGCATGTGCAAGTGGATAGACATAATTTTGAGAAGATCGTGTTAGGTGGTATAGCATGTGCTGGTATAGGGATGCTATAGATTCTTCAGAAAAGTCTAGAAAAAGTGATGCAGTTGCTAAGCAGAATGGATCCTATAATTCTAAGGTGGTGCGAAGAGCAAGCCAAGATCTTCAACGATGGAGGCGGTCATCTCAAAGGCCTCAAAAGGTGCACAATAACTGAAGAGGATTGGTAGAGGTGATGTTTGTACAAGGGGTTGTCAGGATGTGCAGCGACAGCAGGATCATGCAGGAGGGCATTGCTAAGAGATTTGCTAAGGCTTGGGACACCAAGATTGAGATTGTAAGGATTGGTGGTGCTCCCAAGCCTTGAGAGGCCATAGGAGGAGCCAGGGTGTTGGCTCCGAGAAGATCAGGATAGGTGTGGTCCTAGGGCTAGGATAGAAGTTATCCTAGGGTGGAGGCGGTGTATAGCCCTCTATGGGTTTGAGGTCCAAGTATTGAGGATCTTGAGGGTCTTGGTTGGTACTTTGGATATTTGAGATATAAGGTGGAGCAAGAAACCAAAGTCAAAAAATGAAGACTGTAGAGAAGGAATTTTTCTGTAGGTTAGTCGGCTCAGTCTGAAACTTGATCGACTAAGTCTTAGATTATAGGCCAAATAGAAAGGTTCTTGTTTGGGACTTTAGACACAGTATGCAACTGGATCGATTCAGTCTAAAATTGAGTTGATTCAGTCTCAAGTTAGTTGGCTTAGTGTTGAGACTGAGCCGGCTCAGTGCGTGGGTAGAGTTACATGGAGGATTTGTTTAGGGCTAAGATCTGAGTTGATCCTAGGATTCTTAAGGCCTGGTTTGAAAGGTCTTAAGGGGGTTAACTCATGTATGGGTCGGATGTAGATCTAGGAGATGAAAGCATGGGAGACATAGGTGTAAATGGGCTCGGTGAATGCTTTCATATATTGAGTTAGCCAGGGGAGTTTTTGGTAGGGCCCAATAGCTATGTATAAATACATAGGTTGCATTAGGATTTTCATTGGTGCAGTAAATAAAGATCTTTTCTTCCTCAATCTCTCTTCTCTCTTCTCTCTTGTATTGTTACCCTAGGTTTTTGAAGAAGCCCTAGAGAGAGGGGGCATCTTCCTCAAGTCCTAGAGAGGGGAGGTGCCCCAGCATAGATCTAGGTGGTGGATCTATGGTATGTTGCCCTTAGAGAATGAAGGACTTTCGATATCCATGCTAAAGATCAGGAATTTTTGCAAATATGATATTGAAGCTAGGTGATGTCAGAATGATGTACCAATATTTGGTATCAGAGCGGTATCATGGATCATAAAATTTCATGCCCTAACTCCTTTTAAATAGAGAGTTATGATAGAGTTTTTGTCTAGGTCAAAAACCTAGAAAGGCATGTCCAAATTAAGCAAGGATTGGGGCATCCAACTCTTGGGCACCCCCTCCTTACTTTTTGGTGTGGAAATATTAGAAGTTGTGCACAAATGTCTTCTATTTCCCACAAAAAAATTAGAGGAAAATCAGATGGGTTGGCACCTCAAAGAGATAAGGAAAGATGATGTGTCAAACTCTATCCAATAGAGTCCTAGGTCAAAACAACTTGTTTGTTTTGATCTATTCTATGACCAATTTCTTTCTAAAAAGGTGGGAGGCACAAAAGGAGTATGGAGACTCTCTAGAGATGAGAAGTCC
Organism: Cocos nucifera; assembly: GCA_006176705.1. Taxonomy (NCBI): domain Eukaryota; kingdom Viridiplantae; phylum Streptophyta; class Magnoliopsida; order Arecales; family Arecaceae; genus Cocos; species Cocos nucifera. Next base: position 91,353 of record QRFJ01001908.1, read on the forward strand.
CATGCAGATTCCAATAAAATTGGTGTGGGGTGGTTTGGAAAATAAGGTGGTGCAAGGTGGAAGAATCTTAGTCACATTAGGACTTCTAGTTTTGACTTGGTCCAACTAGTTTTTTGAACCTAATTAAATCAAAAACTAATGCAACCCAATTAGAAGTGATCTTAGTCCAACTAAGAACCAAATTAAATAAGATTAAGTCAAATTTAAATCTAGTTTAATTTTTAATTAAATTAGAAATTAGGTGCATACAAGTCCTAATTGAAGGACTTATTTTCCCTTGCAATTGGATTATCCCATAAATTAATTGGACTTGATCTAATTAAGCTCAAACTAAATCTAATTGAATTTTATTCAATTAAACTTGATCTTAGTCCTTCAGCTTAATCAAATTAAGCTAATTAGCCATCTTATTGCTAATTGATCCTCCTGCAATACTTATACTAGGTCAAATACCAATCGTATTGAATGTTTAATCCTAAAATGATTCTTAATCGTCGATCAACTACCCAATCAGATCGAGCCCTCTAATGTGTGCGACCCCATAGATTCAAATCTAAGCTAGTGGCATAGTAATAAATTCTTTTATCAATCAAAGTGACTATCTTATAATGATATTCGACGGTCGGATAGGTCGAGTGTATAAAGCAACACTCTTAGAATCCATGTGCATATGATTTTTATATAATTCATCTTCTTGACTTAAATGCTCATAGGACAACTTAAGATTTAACTATCAACCCTATTTTGGTCATCTATATTATATTTCAAATTACCAAATCCATCATATGGATTACCCTGGCTAAGGTTTTGCTAATTGAAATACAGCGATGCTTTTTCTCTAATCTCTTGGAGTGGTAAATCCCATCTTGGTTACTCATTGACTTTACAAGTACTTTATTGTGCTAAAAAATCTTCTATTATTGAATTAAAAATTTAGGTAGTCTAGCACCAAAGCATAGTGAGTTGCTTGCAAGCCACCGTGACAATCTTAGCCTTAAGGAACACTTATACCCATATCCCATCATAGCAATTCTTGATAGTAGAATGCTTTGAAGTTGGTAATATTTAGTGATGATGTACCCCTACATCTCACATGTATGCCATACCAGTATCTCCACACTCTTTAGTTAAGAGGACAACCAACCTATATGGCATACAACGACTTATACTTGATAAATATTGTCATCCTAGTTAATAATGTATCATTTGGTTATGAACAGTTTAAGAACTAATCGATAAAATCTCTCCTTATCGAAATTAAATAGTCCTAAGGACTTCATCATAATATGGAGTTTATTAGAAGATGTAGACTTGTAATAAAAAAATATTAGAATAAAATTTTATTTAATAATAAATTATTTATATTTATAAAATAGCACAACCATCAATAGGCCGATGATTGGTTTTGGGACATATTTTTCAATAACTTTCACTTATCCAAAGCCACTCGGTACAGTATCTAATACCCATCTTTGACTTGTGATTGTTGAACTCCTTTACCGCTAGGGCTTTAGTGAAGGAATCGGCCAGATTTTTCTTTTCATTGATCTTCTAAAGGTCGACATCATCTCGATCAATAATCTCTCAGATCAGATGGTAGCGGCGCAGTATGTGCTTCATCTATTGGTATGCCTTTGGTTCCTTTGCCTAAGCAATGGCACTAGTGCTGTCATAGTAGAGCAAGATCGGACCATCCAGGAAGGGTGCTACTCCAAGCTTGATGATGAACTTCTCAGTCACATAGCTTTCTTCATAATATCGGATGCCGCGATGTACTTCACCTTGCATACAGAGCCTACCACATTGTGTTGCTTGAATCTTTTTCAATAGATGGCTCCACCATTTAGGATAAAGATATAACCTGACACACTTCTAGTGTCATCATGATCAGATTAAAAATTAGAGTCTATAAATTTCATAAGTTTCAAATCTGACTCACCATAAATGAGCCACTAATTCTTAGTATTTCTAAAATACTTAAGGATGGTTTTTATCATTTTTCAGTGGTTCTTCCTTGGATTAGATTGGTATCTACTCATTACTTCTAGTGAGTATACCACATCTGGTCTCGTACATGTCATGGCATACATGATAGATCCCACAGCCGAAGCATATAAGATTCTACTCATACGTTTTCTCTCTTCAAGAGTTGTCGGATAATCCTTCTTAGAGAGAGTAATTCCATGGTCTATTAGAAGATACTCTTTCTTGAAATTCTCCATGCTGAACCTCTTTAGTATAGTTTCTATGTACATGGACTGGGGTAACCTAGCATCTTTTTAAATCTATCCTTATAGATCTCTATCCCTAGGATGTAGGATGCTTCTTTCAAGTCTTTCATGAAGAACTAAGATGACAACCAAACTTTTATTCCTTGCAGTATGGGGACGTCATTCTTGATTAAGAGAATGTCATCTACATACAAAACAAGAAATACCACTATTGGATCATTTGCCTACTTATAAATGTAGGGCTCTTCTCCATTCTTAATGAAGCCATACATTTTGATCACCTTATCAAAATGCATGTTCCAACTCCGAGATGCTTGCTTCAATCCATAAATAGATCTTTAAAACTTGCACATCTTGGACTCATCTATGGATGTGAATCTCTTAAGTTGTAACATATACACCTCTTCGGTTAGTTCTCCATTCAGAAAAGATATCTTCACATCCATTTTCTAGATCTCATAGTCCAGATAGGCAGCTAGTGCAAGCATTATTTGAATAGATTTGAACATTTCCATAGGAGAGAACATCTCGTCATAGTCAATACCATAACATTGACGATATTCTTTGATAACCAGATGGACTTTATAGATCTCCACCTTCCTGTCTGTGTCCCTCTTCCTCTTGAAGACCCACATATATCCAATGGGCTTAACCCCTTCAGGTGGGTCAACCAATGTCAATATATCATTGACCTTCGTGGACTCCATCTTGGATTTCATGGCCTCAAGCTATTTCTCAAAATCAAGTCTCTGTATAGCATCCATGTAGGTGATTGGACCCTCATCATTCTCATCGAGTTTGATGGGATCACTGTCCCATAGTATCTATCCGATTAATGAGTACTCTACCAAATTGCCTTAATGGTGTAGGGGCTTCGGATTTGATCTGATCAAATCTGGTCCAGATTTGGCTACTGATGTCAATTTTTCTACTTATTGAACTTTCTTAAGTTCAACCTTAAAGGCAATAGTTTCTTCACCAAGAAACTTTTTTTCTAAAAAGATTGCCCTATTGCTGATGAACACCTTTTGTTTTTCAATATGGTAGAAATAGTAACCTCTAGTTTTCTTAGGATACCCTATAAACATACACTTATCGGATAGGGATCCAAGTTTATATATATGCAAATGTTTGACATAAGCTGGATAATCCCAAACCTAAAGATGAGAGAGTGTAGGCCTATGCCCAGTCCATATCTCATATGGAGTCTTTGCAATAGATTTACTTGGAACATTGTTCATTATAAAACATGTAGTCTCAAGAGCATAACCCCAAAATAAAATAGGCAGACTAGCAAACTCCATCATGAATCAAACCATGTCCAACAAGGTTCGATTCCTCCTCTTCAATACACCATAATGCTATGGTGTTCCTAGAGGAGTCCATTATGAGAGAATCTCATTCTCTCCTAGATATGTCAAGAACTCACTGGATAGATATTCACCTCCTCAATCTGATCAAAGAGTTTTAATATCTTTTTAGTTTGTTTTTCTACTTTTTTTCAGAATCATTTGAATAATTCAAATAAATTTGACTTGTGTTTCATCAGATAGATATACCCATACCTGGATAGGTCATCTGTGAAAGTGATGAAGTAAAAATATCCACCTCTAGTACTTGTGCTCATAGGTCCACATACATCAATATGTACTAGACCTAAAAGCTCAGTGGCTCTTTCATCTTTCTTAGTAAAAGGTGACTTGGTCATTTTTTTAAGAAGATGGAACTCATAGGTTGGAAGTAATTCACAACTACTAACTTCGAGGATTTTCTTTTAGGTCAACCTATTTTTGTTAATATGACCTAGCCTATAGTACCATAGGTAGATATTAGAGACATTATCTTATCTAGGATATTTTTTAGAAGTGTACATTATACTCATAGGCTATGATAAAATATAAATGTCATTTCTTTGTTGTCCTTGCATTATCATAACATCATTTATAATGTTATCATAATAATCTTTCTTTATTAATAAATGATAGCCATCTTTGGCCAAAAGGCCAATAGAGATTATATTCATCAAAAAAGGATAATAATAACATTCATCTAAAGAAATGACATTAATATTAAAAATAAGCTGAACTATTCTCATAGCTAGATTTGGAATAGATCTTCAATCTCTAATATTTAGGAATTGCTCGTTATTTTTAAATTTTTTACTAATTGAAGTTCTTGCACTGAATTACAAATATGAACTAAACTTTTGATGTCTAATACTTAGGTAGTAGTATTACAAATAGAGAAATTATAAGGTTTCATATAACATCCTCGATCAGCAACTCCTTGCTCTTTTCTTTTATTTAGCCTGTTGGGATCATGGAAAGCAAGGTACTAAGGAAAGTTCCTCTTTCAGTACCCCTGCTTCTTATAGTAGAAGTACTCTATCTGATCTAGGTTAGTCTTGGATCTTTTGTTTAGACTAGGCATAGAAGTCCTAGCACAAGCCTCTTCATGCTACTGAACAATGTTCAACTTTCGATACTTATTATCAAAGTTGGGTCCCATAAGTATATCACTGTCTCATAGTGAAAGGAGAAACTATATTTGAATTTAATTGCATAAAAAAGAACCAAAAGCCTAATTAGTAAATGATTTATTAAATCTAAAGATTTGGACTTTAATCAAAAGGTTCTTCCACTATTTTATTCAAATTGGTAGCCTCTACCTTCAATTCGAGGAATTATCTTAATTTCTTAGTGAGTATTAGAATCCACATAGATTGCATACGGACCCGAAGAAAGCTCTGGTTAACTCGTATGCATCTATGGATAGGTTCTTAATCAATTTTTTTTTCAAATAATTTTTAGTATTAGGTTTTGCTCCAGGTATCTTTTTAGTAGGCTAAGGCCTCCACTAAAAGTCTTGGTTAGGTCTAACCATTAACATGATTGAGTTCAGTGCATTCAACGAACGATGACCAAGCCTGAGGAAAGTGCTGACTAACTTGATCGCCATTCAGAGAGTGTGACCTAATCATCATATGATGAATGATAATTTCAATATCTTGATGAACACCAAGCATAAGGTGCCTCTAATATCCACCAAGACCATTGGACCCATTACCATTCATCTTAATAGGAGGCTATGATCTAGTTATCACTATAACTATTTTATTTTAGAGACCTAATAATTTTAAAAGATTTGGTTAATTTATTTTAGAAAAAAGAGTTAGATGAACCAGCTAATGATGATCCTCTCACTGACTTCACTAAGTCAGATTAAGGAGGACCATAGATAGGCTGGTTTAGGAGCACCTAAATCAATTATACCGATTTACCTAGCTGACATGGGTCAGCTTGAATTATCAAGTGATCTAATCAAAACATAACTTCATCGAAAAGATCAGGTAAGTGAGATCGATAGGAGGGATATGCCATTAACTCATCAAAGAATGAATCAGTGCGAGTAGCTCCCAATTAAAGACCACTGGTCGATGCTACCAGATTTACCTTAGACACCAACTAGTTAATTAGTTTTGATTGGATCAACCTAACAGCTTGGGCTAGAGCTCTTAGCTAAGAATCAAGTCCATTTGGTTTTTATTAAAGATATGGACTTCACCAACTACAACTATTGTAATTGATCTAGAGAATTCTTGACCTAATCTAAAATAATATTTGATTAGATTTAGTCAATTCTCTAATTAAGTCCATTCTTTAATCTAACCTTAGGTCAAACCTAATTAATGAACCTAATTTTTTTTAACCCATTAATCTAAGTATTATGATTCTTTTATCTTAGGATCTTTAATTCACAATCCTAGATCCTAAACAAATAACACTTAATTCTTAATTAAGTTTTGGACTAAGGATTGGGGTTTGGCATTTCGAAAATAACTTTTATGTTTGTAAAACCTTTTTATAACTTGGTTCTACCAACCAGTTGCATGTTTGATTCATAATCAATTTGCAAATAAATATAAATATGAATCTACTTTAGATCTAATCTAAACATATTCATGATTATGAATATCTGATTGAAATAATTTCAATTCTAAATAATCATAAATCATCTTAGATTAAATCTAACATATTTATGATCATAAAAATTAAATTAAAATATTTTTAATTTAAATCATAAAATTTTTTAGATCAAATCTAAAATTTTATGATCAAGTTTTAGATCAGCATGTATTAGGACAATCTTTACACTGTAAGAAATAAACCATATAGTAAGACAATCTTATAAGATCAGTCAGTATAATCTAAAATATTTATTTTTAAATTTAAATAATTTTAAATTTAATTAATCATAAATCAACTTAGATCATATTTAACATTTATGATTAAGATTTAGGTCAGCACAAACTAGGATAACCTTTTCACTATAAGGTATAAACCTTACAGCAAGACAATCGTATAAGTATTGGAAATGCACACTCTTTCCACATGGATCGACATGATCATCGGTGATCAGCCAAGCAACAAGGAAGAACCTCTCAAAGATTATTGTGGAAGTATGATCAAATAATTCAAGGAATAGAGAAGAAGAGAAGAAGAGATTTTTGGGAGAAAAGTGTTCGAAAATATGTCCTAAAGCCAATCATCTAAGTAGTAGATGATTGGAATTAGTATATGAATTATCTAATAATAATAGTTATTTGACTGATTCATCATAAAAGTTCTATCTTTTTAAATGAACTCTTAAATTATGATAAAGTCCTTAGAACCACAATCAATAGATAAAGAAGGATTTATCGGATGGTTCTTAAATTGTTCACGATTAAATGATAAGTTATTAATAAGGAAAACAACTTCTCAAATGTAGATCGTTGTATGCCATATGCGTTGGTTGTTCTCTTAATCAAGTGGTGTGGAGATACTGGTATGACATCTAGGTGAGATGTAGGAGTACATCTGCACTGAACGTGATCAATGTAGCACTCTACTGTCAAGAGTAGCTAGCTAAGGCCAATGGATATAAGTATCCCTCCGATCTGAGATCACCACGATGACTTATAAGCAACTCACTATACTTTGGTGCTGGACTGTCTGTATTTCTAATATAGGTTTGAAAGATTTTTGGGTACAGTCAAGTACTTGTTAAGTCAGTGTGTGAGTCAAGATGGGATTGACTACTTCTAATTAACTTCAGAAAGAGAATGTCTCACTGTATTTTAATTTAGCAAAACCTAGGCCTGGGTAATCCTTGTGAGGTGTCACAGGATTTGCAAAATTTTGAGACATAATAGAGATGACTTGTATGAGTATTTGACAACATACTCAAAGTTGTCTTAAGCATTATTGGTCATAGGGATAAATTATACGATAACCATGAGCCAGGATTCTAAGAATGTTGCTTTGCATACATTTAACCTATCCGGACGTCGGAAATCATTGCTAGGTAGTAACTTTGATTGATACAGAAATTGGTTTCTATTCTACCAGCTTAGATTCAAATCTATGGGGTCACACATATTAGAGCTTGTAATCTGATCGGATGGTTAATTGACGATTGAGAATCATTTCGAGGTCAAACATTCAATGCAATTGATATTTGACCTAATGCAAGTGTTGCAGGAGGATTGATTAGCAATTGAATTACTAATTGACTCAATTTGATTGAGCAATCAGGTTGAGATCAAGTCTAATTAAATTAGAGTCAATCAAAATTACTTTAGACTTAATTAGGTTAAGTCCAATTGGTTTATTGGATAAGCCAATCACAAGGAAGAATAATTCTTTGTTTGACTAGGACTTGGGTGCACCTGATTGACTTATGATTTAAATCAAATTTAAATCTTGATTTAATCTAATTTAATTAGGCTCCTAGTTGGAATAGGATCACCTTTAATTGGATTGCATTTAATCTAGTTTAAATAGAATTTAAATTAGATTTAAAATAATTTTGATCTAATCAAATAAGAGGAGTCCCAGTCTGGGACTCTCTCTTTCTCTTGCACCTAAGACCCCACGCCCATTATTTTAATTCTTGACTTTTTCTACGTGAAATCCCATGCCAAAGAGGTGTATCCATACCCACATATCAGATTTTTTGGGAGTTTGTTATGACTTGGTCAAAATAAGAAAGAGTTGGGATTTCTTTCCTTCTTGCAAGAGTCCTATTTTGATCAAACTCCTTTCTCCCTTTTGCGCCACCTCTACCCATGCCCTTTTTTTTATTTCCACCCTTTCTCCCTTTATTTTGGGTATTGGTTTTCTATTTCACATGCCAAAAATCAAGGGAGGGGCGTCCAAGAGTTGGACATCCTATAGAAGTCTTCCTTTGACTAGGTTTTGACCTAGTCTTGCAATAAAAGGTGGATGCCTCTTATGGGATGGTTTTAGGATGTGAAAAATTCTAAAAGAATTATAAAAAATTAGAAAAGAAGGAGGAGAAGATGTGGAGGATTTGTGGTGCCAAGATTCTTGGAGAAGAGCCCTTAATTAAGACATCAAAGGTTGATGTCTTGATGAGACAAGGTAAGAGAAGATTGTCTTCTCTTATATTTTTCTTTTATGTTTCTCTCTTCCTATTTTATTTATAATTTTTATATGATAAAAATCTAAGAGAGAGAGAGATGATTTGGGTGTAGGGATGAGTGCTCCAAGTTGTTGGGGCATGGTGTTAATTTTTTGGATATGATCTGATCATATCCTGATGAGAGAAGGAGAAGAGAAGAAAGATCTTCTCTTAGGGTTTCTTTGAGAACCCTTCTTCTCCTTTTTTTTATGGGATTTTTGTATGAATAAAATAAAAAATCTTATATCTAGAAACTTAAAAAAAATTCTAGAGGAGAAGGTCTCCTCTTGTCCTAGCATAGAGATATTTTCAAGACATCAACCGTTGATGTCCTGAAGGAGAAGATTTGTCTTCTCTTAGGATTTATTTTTTCTTGATTTTATTTTCTAATTTATGGAAGATCCAAGGGTTGGATTCCTTCCTTATTCCTCCTCATGTTCTTCATCTCTTGAAGTATCCAAGAGATCCAAAGAATATTTATTTGATTAACCATTAGGAGGGATCCATGAGAAGCTAGCACTTCGAGCGGATCTTTGTTCGACGAACCTCCGATCTGTGTTGCAAGTTCATGTGGATCATCTATAGAGGCTGGATGCTTGTGTGGCTTCAAAGGCAACAACGAATTCAACCATAAAGTTGTTGACCCATGCAAAGGTAAGAGATCTGATCTCTTGGTGACTTAGACGCGATCTAGGATTAGATCTAGAATTGTTCTAGATCTAGGTATTGATATGATCAATACCACTTATAATTAATTTAATTTCATATTTATATTTGGATCATAACATCTTATAGATCCTTGATGTAGGATTTTGTAATTTGATTATATGCATGTTATAGATTAAATAGTTTAATCTATGTCTTCCGCTGCTCTATATTTTGAAAAAATTTTGGAATCCATGCATGAAACCCTGCATGTTTCTCAACAAAATGAGCTTTTATTAAGTATATCTCAGCCTCATTAGAACCTTGACCTATTTTCAATATATATACTTTACAAAGGGTCAAGCTCAAGCTCATAGAAAAATTTTCCAAACCCAAATAATCCACGTACATAAAATAATAACCCATGAAAATTGAGCTGGCCCTATTTCAGACGAAACTGGCTTACCTATGAATGGGTCGGCTCAGTCTCAGTCTGAGACTGAGCTGACCCAGTTGTGTACCATGCCAATAGTCAGACTGAGCTGACCCAGTTGTGTACCATGCCAATAGTCTAAAAATGCTGCTTTCTATCTTAAATTTTCTTTGAGACCTAGCCAACCTAGTCTTGGATTAAGCTGGCCCAGTTTCTAACTTAGCCGATCCAGTCTCAGGATGAGCCAGCTAAGTTCCTAAACTTTGCTATTCAGGCTAATTCTTCTTTTGGCTCACTCCCATCATGACCTATCTTCTCATATTTTTAAGACTTGAGAGTGCCACTTCTAAGCTCACATTCTCTACCTTGGTGCTTCTAAGTCTTTATGAACTCATCTCTTCTCAACAGACCCATCTGTGCCACACATCTCCGAAAACTGTCTCTAGGGAGTACCTTTGTGAGTGCATCAGACTGATTCTCCTTAGTATGGACCTTTATCAGTTCTACTTCACCTTCCTTCATCAGCTCTTTGATCCTGTGATACCTCACGTCTATATGCTTTGTGCGCGCATGATAGACTAGGTTCTGTGTCAACAGCAGAGCACTTCGACTATCACTGAATAGTGTAACCTTGCTTTGCTCCATCCTCAACTTATCAATCACCCTCTTAAGCCAAAAAGCTTCCTTTGCAGCCTTCGTTGCTCAAATGTACTCGGCCTCTATGGTAGATAAGGCCGTGATTGATTGAAGGGTTGATCTCCAAGACACTGATCCGCCATATACGCAGAAGAGGTATCCAGTAGTAGACATCCTTGTATCAAGATCACCAACATAATTTGCATCAACAAATCCTTTCAAAGGATCTGAACCTTTACACATCTTCACAGATTATTCTCCAAATCCTCCTGACTGCCCACCAAATACCAAAGCATAATCCCTTATTCCATGCAAATATCTCAATATCCATTTCAATGCTTTCTAGTGTTCCTTCCTAGGGTTAGCTATGTATCTACTAACCTTGCTCACTACATGCGCTATATCTAGTCTACAGCATACCATAGTGTACATCACACTGCCTACAGCATTTGCATAAGGGACTCATTCCATGTACTCTCTCACTTCATTTGATTGGGGGCTCTGTAACTTGGAGAGAGACATATGGCTCGGCAATGGCATCTCTATAGGTTTGGCCTTCTCCATCCCAAACCTCTCTAGAACTTTTTGGACATACTTTTCTTATGATAAATGGAGCACTTCTTTGCACCTATCTCTATAAATCTCCATTATAAGAATTTTCTCAGCTGGACCCAAATCCTTCATCTCAAACTCAGATGATAATGTCCTTTTCAACCTTTTAACAGCATCCATGTTTCTATTGGCTATGAGCATATCATCTACATACAGTAATAGGTATAGAGCATCCTTCTCATTTACATCCTTGACGTAGACACATCAATCATGTTCACATCTACTGAAATCCAGACTCAAGACAAAGCTATCAAACCTTCGATACCACTGATGAGGGAATTGTTTCAAGCCATACAAAGACTTCCTGAGTAAACACACCTTTTCTTCCTATCTCATTTTCATGAAACCATCTAGCTGCTTCATGTAGATTCTTTCCTCTAAAGTCCCATGAAGGAAGGCTGTCTTCGCATCTATCTATTCTATTTCCATGTTATGCTATGCCACCAGTGATAGCAAAACTTGAATAGATGTATGACACACCACAAGAGAGAAAATTTTTGTATAGTCAATCCTTTCCCTTTGTGAGTATCCCTTTGCTACCAGCCCTGCTTTGAATCTGACTCCACCTTGTCCTGAAGGTGCCTTTTTTTTTGTGAATATCCACTTTAAGCTAATAGGTTGAGCACCCTCTGAAAGATCCACCAGCTGCCATGTCTAATTCTTCTCAAGTAATTCCATCTCCTCCATCATGGCCTGCATCCATGAATCATGATCCTCACTTTCCATGGCCTCTACATAATTTTCTGGATGTTTATTAGCAGTAATGAGTGCATGAAAGATAACCTCATTAATGCCATATCTGATCGACCTCCTAATAGTATGCTGGGGCTTGTACAAAGCCACTCCCATTGGCACATCTTTACCTGATGTTTGTGGCTGCTCCTGCACATCTGTCTGAACTACTAGCCCTCCATGCTAATTTTCAATCTGAGATAATACTTTTCTGCCCAGCTCCACCTCAACAGAAATACTCCTGTAAGTAGATGTAACCTGCATGCCATCATTCTCTGATTGGCCACCATTGTTCACCTTTATTTTCCTAGTTTCATCTATCCCAGACCTCTTCAAGATGCTCTTCTCATCAAAAGGTAACGTCCTTGCTGATTACTGACTTCTATGCTTGAGAGTCCCACAGCAGATACCCTTTGACTCCTTGTGGATACCCTATGAATGTCATCTTTTGATATTTCAGATCCAATTTGCTCCTCTCAGTTGCCTCCACATGTGCACAGGCTGTGCAACCAAAGATTTTCAAATGGCTAAGCTCCACCTTTTTCCCACTCCAGACCTCCTTTGGAATGCCTTCATTCAGCTTATGATGAGGGAATCTATTCATAAGAAAATAAGAAAAAGTTAGAGCATCACCCCAAAAGGACTTTGGGAGTAATGTCTGTAGCCTCAAACTCCATGCCTTCTTGGTTAGTGTTCGGTTCATCCTTTCTGCGATACCATTTTACTAGGGAGTCATCTTCACTATGCAATGGCATTTGATGCCATTTTTCTCATAGTACCTCCTAAACTCCAGGCTTGTTACTCCTCTCCATTGTTCGACCTCAGATACTTCACCTATCTTCTTGACTCCTTCACCTCAACTCTCTAGGCTCTGAACTGAGCAAACACCTCTCATTTGTCTTTGATTAGACAAACTCACACCTTCCTTAAGAAATCATCAATGAAAGTGACAAAGTATTTTGCCCCATCTCTAGCTGATACAGGAGCTGGTTTCCATACATTCGAGTGCACTAAATCCAGCACTCCCTCGTTGTGTTTGGTACTTCTGACAAACTTCATCCTATGCTGTTTGCCAAAGATGCATGGCTCACACAAATCTGTGCCCTCCTTCAAGGCTAGGATCATATCTCTTTTGCTTAGTTCTATGAGTCCACGGTCACTCATATGACCCATCTGATAGTACCATAACTGATATAAAATTTGCTCCTCCTATGCCGCTGCTAGCACCTCTGCACTATCATTCACCACTGAGCCTTCCATTCTGTAAAGATTGTTGCTCAGTCTTCTACCACTCATCACCACCAAAGCTCTCTTAAAAATTTTTAGACATCCACTCCTAGCCTGGCTACTAAAAGCATAACCCTGCTCCTCTAAGTAGCCCAATGAAATCAAATTTTTTTTCAACTCTGATACATGCCTGACATTTGATAATGTATGAATGATCCCATCATACATCCTCATCCTGATAGAGCCAACTCTAGCTACTTTGCATGGATGATCATCTTCAAGGCTAACACTTCCACCATCGATCTTCTAGTAGGTAGTAAACCACTTTCGATGAGAAGTATAGTGGTATGAGCATGCTGAATCCAATATTCACATAGTATCACACTCTATGGATCCATCTAATACAACTACCAAGTCTTCTCCACTGCTCATAGATGTTCTATCATCTCTCTTGCTGGTCTTCCTTTTTTCTGATCTCAAAAGGGGACAATCTCTCCTCAGGTGTCCAGGCTAATGACATTTATAATATTTCAATATCATCTTTCTCTGATCGCAAGACTTTGACCTACCCTTGGATTTTCCTCTTGCCTTCTCCTTTGATCTTTTCTATCTTTCATTCACAGCCAAGATCTCAGACTTAGGATCTTTCTTGTAGATCTTTCCTCTTTGCTCATTTGATCTGAGCACTCCAATAACCTCTTCATAGTTTAGGGTCTTCTTGTCATAAACTAAAGTTGTTATGAGACCATTATACAAACCTGGGAGAGAACATAATAGCGGCAATGCCTGATCCTCCTCAACGATCTTCACATCCAAACTCATCACCTCAGAATATGCCTGATTGAACCTTTGGATATATGCAATAAGATCTTCACCTCGGGCATCCTCAGATTATACAACTGTTTCTTCAACCATAGCTTATTGGTCATGTTCTTCCCCATGTATGTGTTCTCTAGTCTCTTCCAGAGCCCCTTTGCAATAGTCTCTATGTAAACCTCAAGCAATCTGATTGACTAAGCACATCCGAATTGTGCTAAAAGCAATTTCCTCCAACTCTTCCTAATCCTCAGCACTGATCTTTTTTGGTTTTTCTTTAGTCAAGACCTTGTAGATCCTCTACTGAACCAACAAGTTCTTTACTCTTTGCTGCCATAGGATAAAGTTTTCCTTATTGTCGAACTTCTCAAAATCCACCTTGAATCCACTCAATTCCATGACTTCAAACAAGTCAAGAATAAATTCCTAACATCCTTCACGATCACATACACTAGCAAAACTACCCTCCAAAGAAGATCTAACTAGCCCTAGATCCTCTTTCCAAACTTCTGTATCACCGTTCCTCCATGTAAATAATCTTCACCTTAATCTAGAGCTAGCCACAAAGCAAACTAAAAGTTTTAGGATAAAACCATGTGCAACAGATCCTGAATGTAGTAAACCCTAGGTGTCTTCCCTCCTTCCATGCAACACCGCTCTGATACCAATTGTTGAGAATGCACACTCTTCCCACATGGATCGACATGGCCATTGGTGATCAGCCAAGCAATATGGAAGAACCTCTCAGAGATTACTGCAGAAGCATGATCAAATAATTCAAGGAATAAAGAAGAAGAGAAGAAGAGATTTTTGAGAGAAAAGAGCTTTTATTAAGTATATCTCAGCCTCATTACAATCTTGACTTATTTTCAGTATATATACTTTACAAAAAGTCAGGCCTAAGCTCATAGAAAAACTTTTTAAATCCAAATAACCCACGTACATAAAATAATAACTCGCAAAAACTAAGCTGGCCTAGTTTCAGACTGAGCCAGCTAACCCACAACTGGATTGGCTCAGTCTGAGACTGAGTCGACCCAGTTGTGTACCATGCCAATAGCTCAAAAATGCTGCTTTCTATTTAAATTTTTCTTTGAGACCTAACCGACCCAGTCCTGAACTAAGCTGGCCTAGTTTCCAACTTAACCGACCTAGTCTTAGGGTGAGCCGACTAACTTTCTGAACTTTACTATTCAGACTGATTCTTCTTTCGACTCACTCTCATCTTTTCATGACCTATCTTCTCATGTTCCCAAGACCTGAGAGCGCCACTTTTGAGCTCACAATAAGATCAGTCCATACGATCTAAAATTTAATTTTAGATTTAAATATTAGATTATAATTTATATTTAATTTAAATAAATAATCTAAACATGCATAAAAATTATGTGAAAAAGAACCTAGGCTCTGATACCAATTATAGAAAAAGTCTAAGATTTTTTGTAGGTATTTTAAAACTTTTTCAAAACTAGATCAGTAAAAGCAATAAACTAATCATATTAATTTATTAAAATATATAAATAAATTTTAGATCTAGAATCTAATGTTATGATCTATGCATACTAATAAATCTAAAATTAAATATTAAATAAAGATAATGATGTTGATCATATCAATATCAAATAAGACTAGATCTAATCTAGTGGAAGAAAAAGATTGAATTTCTTTTATCTTTCACAAGTTGGAAACTTTATTTGCTGATCTGAGATTGAGGTTGTTGCTTTGAGCTGTACACATGTCCAACCTCTATAAAAAGTTTACATGAAGCCTCGATCGTTGATCCAAAGTCTGGTGACTAAAAATCAGCATAGTATGCTGGTACTGTGCTGATCTTTCTTCGATGGTTGATGGTAAAACTCTTTCTTTGATCAATTTGGATCTTTCAAAGTACTAGAGAAGAGATAGAAGGATCTAAAAAAGTTCATTTTCTTCATCTCTTTCTCTCAAAAAGATTGTAGAAAAAGATCTAAGAGAAATCCTAGAGAAGATCGCTCTTCTCTCTTTCTTTTCTCTCATCTAGACACAACAACTTGTATCTTTACAAAGCACCACGCCCAAAGGCCCTTTGCACCCAAGCTTCCCATGACCAAGCACTCTCTCTTAGTTTTAAAACTTGTAGAAATTTTATGCCCTAACTTTCTTTAGATAGAGAGTTATGATAGAGTCTTTGTCTTGAACAAAAACCTAGAAAGGCATGTCCAAATTGAGCAAGGATTGGGGTATCCAACTCTTAGGCTCCCCCTTATTTTTTGGCATGGAAATACTAAAAGTTGTGTACAAATGTCTTCTATTTTCCACAAAAAAATAGAGAAAAATTAGATGGGTTAGCACCTTAAAGAGATAAGGAAAGGTGATATGTCAAACTCTATCCAATAGAGTTCTAGGTGAAAACAACTTATTTGTTTTGACATATTCTACAACCAATTTCCTTCTAAAAAGGTGGGTGGCATAAAAGGGGCATGGAGACTCTCTAGGGATGAGAAATCCCTTGCAAATTCCAAGAAAAATTGGTATGGGGTGGTTTGGGAAGTAAGGTGGTGCAAGGTGAAAGAGTCCTAGTCACACTAGGACTTCTAGTTTTGACTTGGTACAACTAGTTTTTTAAATCTAATTAAATTAAAACTAATGCAACCCAATTAGAGGTGATCTTAGTCTAACTAAGAGCTAAATTAAATCAGATTAAATTAAAATTAAGTTTAGTTTAATTTCTAATCAAATTAGAAATTAGGTGTATACAAGTCCTAATTGAAGAAGGATTTATTCTCCCTTGCAATTGACTTATCCCATAAACCAATTGGACTTGATCTAATCAAGCCCAAACTAAATTTATTTAAATATTATTCAACTAGACTTGATCTTAGTCCTTTAGCTTAATCAAATTAAGCTAATTAGCAATCCTATTGCTAATCAATCCTTCTACAATACTTGCACTAGGTCAAACACCAATCGAATTGAATGTTTAACCCTAAAATGATTCTTAATTGTTAATCAACCATCTGATTAGATCAAGATCTTTAATATGTGTGATCTTATAGATTCAAATCTAAGCTAGTGGCATAGTAATAAATTCTTGTATCAATCAAAATGATTATCTTGCAATGGTATCTAATGGCCGGATAGGTCGAATGTATAAAGCCACACTCTTAGAACCCATACGGATATGGTTTTCATATAATTCATCCCCTTGATCTAAATGCTCATAGGACAACTCAATGTTTAACTGTCAGCCCTATTTTGGTCATCTATATTGTATTTCAAAATACCAAATCCATCATATGGATTATCCTGACCAAGGTTTTGCTAAATTGAAATATAGTGATACATTTTTCCAATCTCTTGGAGTGATCAATCTCATCTTGATCACTCATCGACTTCACAAGTACTTGACTGTACCCAAAAACCTTCGGCTACTAAATTAGAAATTTAGATAGTCCAACACTAAAGCACAATGAGTTGCTTGCAAGCCACCGTGGTGATCTCAGATTTAAGGGATAGTTATATCCATATCCTATCAGAGTAATTCTCGATAGTAGAATACTCCAGAGTTCATGTTCAGTGATGATATACCCTTACATCTCATCTATATGCCATACCAGTGTCTCCACATACCTTGGTGAAGAGGACAATCAATCTATATAGCACACAATAACCTACACTTGATAAACATTATCATCCTAGTTAACAACATATCATTTGATCATGAACAATTTAAGGTTTAATCGATAAGTCCTCTCTTTATCGAACTAAATAGTCCTAAGAACTTCATCACAACATATAGTTCATTAGAAGATGTAGACTTATGATGAAAAATATCAAAATAAAATTTTATTTAATAATTAATTATTTATATTTATGAAATAATACAACCGTCAATATGCTGACGATTGGCTTTGGGACACATTTTCCAATAGTTCTAGGTCAAAATAATTTTCTTGTTTTGGCCTTGTCAAAACTAATTTCCAAACCAAGAGCAAAGGGGGACGTGTGGAGCCTCTTAAGCATGAGAAATGCCACACAAAACTTAGAAAGAAAGGGTGTGGGGCATGGGGTGTTTGGTGCAAAGGAAGAGAGGGAGTCCCAGTCCAATTGGGCTCTCTAGTTTTCTTTGGTCAAACCAATTTTAAATTTTATTTAAATTAGGATTGGTACAACCTAATTAAAGATGATCCTAGTCCAACTAGGAGGCATTTAAATTTGATTAAATTATATTTAAATTTGATTTAAATACTAAGCTAATTAGGAATTAGGTGCACATAAGTCCTAATTGAATTGGGAATTAATCTTTTTTATAATTGGCTTATCTCATAAACTAATTAGAATTGATCCAATCAAGTCCAAACCAAACTAAATTGAATCTTATTTGATTTGACTCGATCTCAGCCCTAATGCTCAATCAAATTGAGCCAATTAGCAATTCAATTGCTAATTAATCCTCTTATAATACTTGCACTAGATCAATCATCACTTATGTTGATGATTTAATCCTAAAATAATTTATAATCATTGATCAACCATCCAATCAGATAGAAATCTCTTATGTGTGTGATCTCATAGGTTCGAACCTAAGCTAGTAGCATAGAAATAAATCTCTATACCAATCAAAATGACCATCTAGCAATGGTACCTAATATCCGAATATATTGAATGCATGTAAAGCAACATTCTAGAACCCATTCAAATATGGTTATCATATAATTTATCTCTTTGTTTTCTATGTTTAGGATGACTCAGAGTTAAACTATCAACCCCCAAAAAGTACATCCATAATATGTCTCAACATAATCAGTCCTGTGACTCCTCACAAAGGCTACCCTAGCCAAGGTTTTACTAAATTAAAATACAATACAATATATCTCCTAAAATCAGGAGTGGCCAATCTTACCTTGACTCACACACAAACTTCATAAGTACTTGATGAAGAAAAATCTGATTTTTCACTATAGGATCGTCTAGATCTGATCAAATCTGAGGTGGATTGTTTTATAATAATTTTTATGATCCAATTAGATCTAAGAGTTCTCAGATCTGATCGTGGTGATTTGATAATAAAAATTAAAAATAAAATTAAATTAGATTTAATTTTAAGTACTTGATTGGGTAATCTAATTATCTTATGATGATCCTGATCATTCTCGAGATTCTAGAAGGATCCACGCACGCACTTGGCCTCTATCGGTGTCCACTTGGATAGGATCTGAATGTCTTTTCCTCATGAATCTCTTCTCCAAAGATCATATCTAAATATGATCTATAGATCCTTCAAAACTATTTCTGAAGGTAGCTCATCCATCTCACAAACATCATCGCGTAGATCCTGAATCTTGTGCCAAAAATCTTAGACTTTCAACTTAGATTTGTGCCTAACTTTTTAGACATGTAGAAGAGAGGGAGAGAGAGGATAGAGGGGGCATGGGATGTGATAGGGGCGATAACACTTGGGCATGGAAATTATTTTCATGCGATCCCTTCATAATGGCGTGATAAGGGGTTTTAATCCCAACATTATTATTTGATCAAAGGGACTCCAGAGATTATTCTCCATGTCAAAACACCAAATCCCATCTAGTTTTGTCACCAAAATTCTATAAAAAATGGGGCGACATGAGTAGATAAGGAAGAGTCCATTACGCCTAGGACTCTTCCCTCAAGAGTTTGATCCAAATTAAATTCTATCAAAATCTAGTCAAACCACTACCATAAATCACAAAATTTGGCACATCAATAGCATGACTTGAGCCCTATCACATATCTAAAAATTAGATCAAAAAAAATTTTAGATAATTTTTTAAAAGCATCTGATCAGGTGACCCTCAATTCTCTTAATTGGGTCAACTTTTGACCCTAGTCCAATTACACTAGGAATAGATTTAATTTCTATAATTAATCTAACATGAATTAGTTTTAGTTAGATGAAAATAAATCCATTCAAGATATAGAAATAAGTCAAATCAAATTTGACTCGATTGTGATGAATTAGAAAGATTATAGAAGGAGAAAGCCAGGCTCAATCATGTGCTAGAACGATTATCTTGAACCTGATTGGATTTAATCCAAATTAATCAAACTAGATTAGCTTAATTGATGATATCTAGACTCAAATCCTTATTTGTGTGACTCGGTTAGGTTTAGTTTCGTATGGTAATGAGATATGTTGCCATCACTATTATCAACATCATCAAAACACCATTCGATGGACCAGAATTTTTCTGATTCATACAATTAGAACGATCGATCATCAAGATCATTCTAATTGCTCCCAAAATTCATCAGTGATACCTAGAAGTATATGATGGCAATCCATCAGAACTAAAAGCAAACTTTTCGGTGTAGCTATCTGTGTGATTGGGTTCTTCTATCTTGAGCCCTGACAGGATTAGGGTTAAGGTGAACTCATCAAACCCAATATCCGTCATATGAATTAATCATTTGATTCGAGTTCGATGTGAAATCCTAATAGAAACTCTTTCTATCATCTTCACTTTGCCATGGCCATAGGCTTAAGTGAAAGAAATATGCCCTCAAGCCAATTTATTGGAATGTTCTTTATCTTCCAGAATCATATAATGACATTTTTAAATAAAGGCATTTATTTCATTATATACAGTATGTTATTATTTATTTAAGATTATGATGAATCCTATAAATTAGGGCTATGATTTTAGGATTATGATGAGATCATACTAGTGAGATCTAAAATCTTAAAACCCTAATTTAAATATTTCTAGTCGATGGGACATGGAGTTAGGGATCAATGTTTTCTGGTCAGACTAGCACATTCTTTGTATGCTTGATTGAGAGGATGATTGATCTCACAATAACTTGTGTATGACACTAATACAAGAATGTGGGTGCTCATTAGAGAATGAGTTCACTGAATTGATCCAAATTGAGAATATCTAATGGAGTCTTATCTACATGTCAATAGATGGTTCTCATAGTAAAATTTGTGCATGTAATCCTTTGACCTGAAACTACCATAGAATCTTATATATATAAATCCATATTTTGGTTCATACTCATTCATGACTCAGTTATGTACGGGATGATCTGGATATGGTAGATTATATATATGAAGGTTGTGAGTAGGTTAACATGGAATCGATCTCTCCTGGTAAGAGGAAATAGCATCCCATTTGCTTCAAATAAATGATGATTCAGGAAGACTTTGATCAAAGCATGATGAAAAATTAGAAATGATTTCTAATGTTTCATTAAATGAATCATCATCATGAGATTGAAAGAGAAATAAATATGATATTGGGGTTGACATATTTCCATACCCAGAGTCATATTCAGGATGCAGGGAGATCGAAGGATCTAGTTGCATGGTAATTTTTACTGAAGGATATTTTTGATATTTTCATCAAAATTTCACATCTTTCGGATAGTCATGATATATTGCTAGATGTCAATCATGTCTTGTGGGTTTGATTAAATTAAAATTTTAATTTAATTATTAAATTAGAAAGTATTCTAAATTAAGTCAAATTGGTTGGCTGGTTTTTGACCTAAATCGGTTTGGTTGAGTTCTAGCCAGATTAGGTCAAATCACACCCAGACTCACCATTGGTTAGATGTGAAATCCAATGGGTCACACATAAAGAGAATTGATTAAGGGTCTAATTGGATTAGACCATGTTTGCAAGATGAACATGCTAGCACATATTGCAAACCCTAGCACCTGATTTCGAATTGGATTCGAATCAGCTTTCGATTTGGGCTAATTAAGATCCGATTTGAGCCAAATAGGATTTGGTCTTGAGTTGGATTAACCTAGATTCATTGGGCTTTAGATTGGGTGCCACATACCTGCATCCCACATGCCAAAGAGTCTCTCTCTTATGTGTGGGAAGTTTTTCATGCGTAAAGGACTCTTTGGCACATGGAATAAGTTGGCACCTACCTTCTTTGACTTTTCCAATATTGTTTTATCACATAAACTTTTATATTAGCATGGACATCAGATATGGGGTGTAGAAGAGTCCTTTTGTAGATGAAATTCTTTTTTTTCTTTTCGCCTAAGATGTTTTTCCGCCCAAGAGTCCTTGCCGCTTTGGACTCCATGCCGCCCACTTCTTCTTTATGCCTCTTGGGACTTTGACTATTCAAAGTACATCTCCATGCCTTCTTGATGAATGGGCATACCTTTAAGAGCCATTAGATGCCATCTAATCTAATCTAAACCTTTGAATTATGGTGCCATATATTTATGCATCGCAACTCTTCATAGAAAAACTACGTAGAATTAGTCCGAAGAGTCCTTTTGTTTTAAGGCATCTCTTGGACTAAGTCTATATAATTTTAAATGATGCAAAATTCAGATGGGTATGAGATTTGATGATGGGGCATGAGATATTGATATGGAAAGGGCGTGAGATTTTTAGATGGCACCCCTACGTACATTATAAATAAGGGTGTGCATCAAGAGTCCGGGTGTGTGTGAACATTATCTTTTCTTTCTTACAAGAGTTTCTTTTTGTCCAATTTTCTTTCTTCCCTTCTCTTGTCTAGACCTTGTCTTTATAGGGACAAGAAGTCATCTTAAGACTAAGAGATTAGGAAGAAAAATTAAGAAGACAAAAGAAAAAGAAAGATAGATAAGGAGAGGCAAGGAAGGTGACATAAAGGCTTAAGAAGGTCTTGCCCTTATAATTAAAGTTCTTATTATTAGAACTTTAATTATATAAATCAGAGGTGCTGGTGTCTTGATCAAGTCTCTGTGTGGATCAACGTTGGAGGGTGAACACATGGGCACCTGGTGGAAATTCTGACGAACTGCTATCGGTGATCAGGGTCAATTTAGGGTTTAGCGATAAGAGGTATATTCTAATACTTTCTCTTATGTTACAAATGCATGTTATATGATTTAATTGCTAATGAGGTGGTCCTAGGGTTTGGGTTTGATTTATTTGATTTCATGCTTTTGCTTTGAAATCCATGCTTCCGCACTGTGCACCAAATCCATCAGTGGTATCAGAGCAAGCCATATTAGGTTAAATCATATAATGCTTTGCTTATAGTATAATGGCATATGAAAAATATGATATAATATTTTTTAGCATATTTTAATTTTATATGATGAGATCATTTTCTTTTTCTTATCATAATAAGATTTTGTTATATATATTATTCTGTAAAGATTGCCCTGATATAGTGGAAAGTATTTACTATATAATGATGGTTGTCCTAGAATAATTATACATGGTAATTGACATATATAAATTTTATCATAATTAATGGTATTATGCATTTAGTTTATTTTAAATCAATATGTGCATTGAGACCATTTAAATCCTTCTATAAAAAAATTATATTAAGTTATAATGTAATTAATCTTTAGCAGAATCAGTCAGGATGTCTAATTGATCAATCGATATCTAGGAAAAATAGTTCTTGATTGGTAAAGAGAACATGGTTTTTTAATTGGTTCCGTTGTTTGATCTGGCCAATTTATTAGTATCTAAGAAAAACAATGGGGGGACTTCCTTTTCTCTCCCATTTATCTGATCAATTTGATTAATTTAATTCCAGATTGAAATGTTTAATATTATATTCACTACATTAAGGTCTTCCTTCATACTAATTTCTTATTATGTCTAGAACCATGTTAGTTCTATTGTGTCACCACAAGATCTATCATGGGGAAAGATGTAATATTAATCTAGTACATTGAGATGCTTACAGCATTTTGAATATACTACTTTGTTGTGTAACCACAAAAGTAGTTATATTTCAATTTTGACTGTATAGAAATGAAGGGTTCTACTTAAACTAAAATATTAAAGTTTGTTGTGCTAACACAAGGCTATTAATGTTTTAGAGGCAAAAGTTTTTGAGAGTTGCATAAAATGCAATTGGAAAGAGTTTCCTACCTTTGAACTTATAATAGGTTTGTTGTGCAACCACAAGACTTTTTATAAGGAATTAGGATCTTATTCTCACTAAGAAAATCAATAAGAGGGTTATGATTTTTAGTGGAAGACATAATTAAATTAAAGTCCTAATTTAATTATGTTTTTTTATCATCATGAATTGTTTGCTTATATATTGTTCTTTATTATGTAGATTAAATGGCTTCTTCACTTTCATTACATTCAATTTTGGATTCAAATAAATTGACTGGTCAAAATTATGTTGACTGATTGAGAAACCTAAAAATAGTACTCAGTCAAGAAAAACTCTCCTATATTCTTGATGCCCCTGATCCTAAGCCATTAGAAAATGATGCCACGGATGAAGATAAGTCCACATACAAGATGTGGCAAAATGATTCCCTTACTGTCAAATGCATCATACTTGCCTCTATGAATAATGAATTACAGAGGCAGCATGATAGCATGGACACTCAGTCCATATTGCTCAATCTAAAAGAGCTTTATGGAGAGCATAGTAGGACTACTAGATATGAGATATCTAAGTAATTATTTCATGCAAGAATGACAGAAGGAACATCCATACAAAATCATGTTTTGATGGTAATTGACCTAATCACTCGATTAAGTCAATTAGGTTTTGTAATGGATGGAGAGTTAAGTCAGGATTTGATCCTGCAATCACTCTCCAGAATCATTTTCTCAGTTTGTCATGAACTATCACATGAACAAACTAAATTCTTCATTGCCTGAGCTGTTAAATATGCTCAAGACAGCAGAAAGTCCATATCAAGAAAGATAAGGCTCCTCTTCTTCTTATGGAAGGGATCTCCAAGAAGAAGGGATAGGCAAAAAGGGTTCAAAGAGAAGGTTGAATCCTAAAAGTGGTATAAATAAGAAGAAAAAGAGGAAGAAGGTCTCCGGACAAATGACCTATTTTCACTGTGGCAAAGCAGGCCATTGGAAGAGGAATTGCAAGGCTTACCTTGCAACCATGAAGTCTGGTGCAAATAATGCACCAAAAGGTATGTATGAGATACATACTATATTATCATTAAATTCTTCTATTTCAAATTCTTGGGTATTAGATACCGACTGTGGTTTTCATATCTGCAAATCTTTGCAGGGGCTGCAGAAAATTAAGAGTTTGAAGAAAGATGACTTCAAGCTCTATGGTGCTGGAGGAGAGTCTATCCAAGCAGAAGCTGTAGGGACAAATATATTGAAGTTACCTTATGGAAAGATCTTAGAGCTTACAAATTATTATTATATGCCTAAGATCATTAGAAATATTATATCTATACCCTTGTTATTAAAACAAGGTTATAGTCTTAATGTAACGAGCGAAGGTTGCTCGATCAAATATTCTAATGAAAATATTTGTTTTGGCATATTTAGCAATGGTTTGTTGACTCTATGTTTGGATGATAATATATTTCATATTGATGAAAATAGAAAACATAAGAGAGATGACATAAATAATACTTTACTTTGGCATTGTCGATTAGGTCATATTAGTGAGGCTAGGATTAACAAGTTATACAAAGAAAAGTTCTTTGATCCTTTTGATTATGAATCATTGGGAACTTGTGAATCATGCCTCATGGGTAAAATGACCAAGATTCCATTTAATGGACATAGAGAAAGGACAAATGAGTTATTAGGACTTGTACATACGGATGTATGTGGTCCTATGACAACTCAAGCTAGAGGAGGATACTCTTATTTTATTACATTTACTGATGATTTATCTAGGTTTGGATATGTGTATCTTATGAAACACAAATCAAAAGCCTTTGATAAATTTAAAGAGTATCAAAGTATGGTCGAAAAACAAACTGGACAATGTATAAAAATCCTTCGATCTGATCGGAGAGGAGAATACTTATCTAGTGAGTTTCTAGACTATCTTAAAGTTAAAGGGATTCTCTCTGAATGGACACCTCCTTATACACCACAATTAAATGGTGTAGCCGAAAGAAAAAATCATACCTTATTAGATATGGTACGGTCCATGATGTGCTTCACTGAATTTACCTATTTCCTTCTAGGGTCATGCTCTGGAGACTGCAATTTACATCTTGAATAGAGTTCCTTCTAAATCTGTATCTAGTACTCCATATGACATATGGAGAAGTAAGAAACCTAATCTTAAGTATCTTAAGATATGGGGTTGTCCAGCTTATGTCAAAAGAAATTTTGGACATAAACTTGATGCTAGATCAGACAGATGTCTATTTATAGGATATCCTAGAAATAGTATAGGATATATATTCTACCATCCTACTGAACAAAAGGTATTTGTAAGTAGGCATGCCATTTTCATGGAAAAAGAATTTATCCTAGAAAAGGGTAGTGGCAGAAATATTGAACTTAGTGAAGTTCAAGAAAAACAAATAGAAATTTCTCAACCATATAATCATATAAAAGAACCAGAACACATAACTCCTATCCGTAGGTCTAAAAGAGTATGAAATACACCTGTGAGGTATGGTTTCATTATTGAGAATAATGAAGCCCAAGTCATTGAAAATGACAAACCTCTGACCTATGCGGAAGCAGTCAAAAGTAAGGACTCTTACAAATGGCTGGCTGCCATGCAATCCGAAATGGAATCCATGCACACCAACAAAGTATGGACTTTGGTGGATGCACCAGAGGATATAAACCCTATTGGATGCAAATGGATTTTTAAGAAAAAGATTGGAGCTGATGGTCAAATAGAAACCTATAAGGCCAGATTGGTGGCTAAGGGTTTTAGGCAAAAATAGGGGATTGATTATGATGAAACATTTTTCACCTATTGCCATGCTCAAATCTATTCGGATTATGCTTGCTATAGCAGCATACCACGATTATGAAATATGGCAAATGGATGTAAAGACTGCCTTCCTTAATGGTTTCCTTGAGGAGGAGGTCTATATGTCACAGCCAGAGGGATTTGAGTCAAATGAGAAACCAAATCAGGTATGCAAGCTTAAGAGATCCATTTATGGATTAAAGCAAGCATCAAGGAGTTGGAACATCCATTTTGATGAAACAGTAAAAGAGTTTGGTTTTATCAAGAATGTTGATGAACCATGTGTGTACAAGAAAACTAGTGGGAGAACCATAGTCTTCTTGGTTCTGTATGTAGATGACATACTACTCATTGGGAATGATATCCCAATGTTACAATCAGTCAAATTATGGCTATCAAATAAGTTTTCCATGAAAGATTTGGGAGAAGCATCCTATATACTAGGAATAAAGATCTATAGAGATAGATCTAAGAGGATGCTAGGCTTGTCCCAATCAAGGTACATTGACTTAATACTGAAAAGATTCAGTATGGATGGAAGTAAAAGAGGTTATTTACCCATGAGTCAAGGCATACATCTCTCTAAAAAGATGTCTCCTAAGATACCTGAAGAGAGAAATAGAATGAGTTCTATTCCTTATGCTTCGATTGTTGGATCAATAATGTATGCCATGTTATGTACAAGGCCTGATGTTGCTTATGCTTTAGGCATTGCAAGTAGATTTCAAGCTGATTCAGGAGAGGATCATTGGAAAGCTGTGAAAAATATTCTTAAGTACTTGAGAAGGACTAAAGATATTTTTCTAGTATATGGAGGTTCTGATCTTAAACTAGAAGCATATTCTGATTCTAGTTTTCAATCAGACCTAGATGATAGCAAATCCATTTTAGGATATGTATTTACTCTGAACAGTGGAGCAGTAAGTTGAAAAAGTACTAAGTAGCCAACTGTAGCTGACTCAACCACTGAAGCAGAATACATAGCTGTAAGTGAAGCCGCCAAGGAAGCTATCTGGATGAAGAAGTTCATCACTGAATTGGGAGTTATTCCTGAAATTGAGAATCCAGTACCACTTTACTATGATAATACTGGAGCTGTAGCTCAAGCAAAGGAACCAAGGTCTCATCATAAATCCAAACACATTCTGAGATGCTTCCATCTCGTTCGAGAAATTATTGAAAGACAAGATGTAGTCATAGAATGAGTGGACACAAAGAACAACATAGCAGACCCATTCACTAAGTCTTTACCACTGCAACTGTTTGATCGCCATCTTGATTGTATGGGATTAAAATATAAGGGCGATTAGCTTTAGTGCAAGTGGGAGATTGAAAGGAATATGCCCTCAAGCCAATTTATTATAATGTTCTTTATCTTCCAGACTCATGTAATGACATTTTTAAATAAAGGCATTTATTTCATCATATGCAGTATCTTATTATTTATTTAAGATTATGATGAACCCTATAAATTACAGCTATTATTTTAGGATTATGATGAGATCATACTAGTGAGACCTAAAACCTTAAAACCCTAATTTAAATATTCCTAGTCGATGGGACATTGAGTTAGGGATCAATATTTTTCAGTAAGACTAGCGTATTCTTTGTATGCTCAATTGAGAGGGTGATTGATCTCACAATAACTTGTGTATGACACTAATACAAGAATGTGGGTGCTCATTAGAGAATGAGTTCACTGAATTGATCCAAATTGAGAATATCTAATGGAGTCTTATCTATATGTCAATAGATGGTTCTCATAGTGGAATTTGTGCGTGTAATCCTTTGACCTGAAACTACCATAGAATCTTATATATATAAATCCATATTTTGGTTCATACTCATTCATGACTTAGTTATGTATGGGATGATCTAGATATGGTAGATTATATATATGAAGGTTGTGAGTAGGTTAACATGGAATGGATCTCTCCTAGTAAGAGGAAATAGCATCCCATTTGCTTCAAATAAATGATGATTCAGGAAGACTTTGATCAAAGCATGATGAAAAATTAGAAATGATTTCTAATATTTCATTAAATGAATCATCATCATGAGATTGAAAGAGAAATGAATATGATATTGGGGTTGACATATTTCCATACCCAGAGTCATATTCAGGATGAAGGGAGATCGAAGGATCTAGTTGCATGGTAATTTTCACTGAAGGATATTTTTGGTATTTCTATCAAAATTTTACATCTTTCGGATAGTCATGATACATTGCTAGATATCAATCATGTCTTGTGGGTTTGATTAAATTAAAATTTTAATTTAATTATTAAATTAGAAAGTGTTCTAAATTAAGTCAAATTGGGTTGGCCGATTTTTGACCTAAATTTGTTTGATTGAGTTCTAACCAGATTAGGTTAAATCATACCCAGACTCACTACTGGTTAGATGTGAAACCCAATGGATCACACATAAAAAGAATTGATTAAGGGTCTAATTGGATTAGACTATGTTTGCAAGATGAACATGCTAGCACATGTTGCAAACCCTAGCACCTGGTTTCGAATTGGGTTCGAATCAACTTTCGATTTGGGCTAATTAAGATCCGATTTGAGCCAAATAGGATTTGGTCTTGAGTTGGATTAACCTAGATTGATTGGGCTTCAGATTGGGTGCCACATACCTACATCCCACGTGCTAGAGAGTCTCTCTCTTATGCATGAAAAGTCTTTCATGCATAAAGAACTCTTTGGCACATGGAATAAGTTGGTGCCTACCTTCTTTGACTTTTCCAATATTGTTATATCACATAAACTTTTATATTGGCATGGACATCAGATATGGAGCGTAGAAGAGTCCTTTTTCAAATGAAATTCTTTTTTTTCTTTTTGCCAAAGATGTTTTGTCGCCCAAGAGTCCTTGCCGCTTTGGACTCCTTGCCACCCACTTCTTCTTTACGCCTCTTGGGACTTTGACTATTCAAAGTACATCTCCATGCCTTCTTGATGAATGGGTATTCCTTTAAGAGCCATTAGATGGCCATCTAGTCTGATCCAAACCTTTGAATTATGGCACAATATATTTATGCATCACGACTCTTCATAGAAAAACTACGTTGAATTAGTCCAAAGAGTCCTTCTGTTTTAAGGTACCTCTTGGACTAAGTCTACGTAATTTTAAATGGCGCAAAATTCAGATGGGTATGAGATTTGATGATGGGGTGTGAGATATTGATATGGGAAGGGCGTGAGATTTTTAGATGGCACCCCTACGTACATTATAAATAAGGGTGCGCATCAAGAGTCTGGGTGTGTGTGAACATTATCTTTTCTTTCTTACAAGAGTTTCTTTTTGTCCAATTTTCTTTCTTCCCTTCTCTTATCTAGACCTTGTCTTTATAGGGACAAGAAGTCATCTTAAGACTAAGAGATTAGGAAGAAAAATTAAGAAGACAAAAGAAAAAGAAAGATAGATAAGGAGAGGCAAGGAAGGTGACATAAAGGCTTAAGAAGGTCTTGCCCTTATAATTAAAGTTTTTATTATTAGAACTTTAATAATATAAATCAGAGGTGCTGGTGTCTTGATCAAATCTCTGTGTGGATCAACGTTGGAGGCTGAACACGTGGGCACCTGATGGAAATCCTGATGGACTGCTACTGGTGATCTGAGTCAATTTAGGTTTTAACGATAAGAAGTAAGTTCTAATACTTTCTCTTATGTTACAAATGCATGTTATATGATTTAATTGCTAATGAGGTGGTCCTAAGGTTCGAGTTTGGTTTATTTGATTTCATGTTTTTGCTTTGAATTCCATGCTTGCGCACTGTACACCAAATCCATCATTAAGGACTCAATCTCATGATTATCATAGGGCTACTCCTCATCTATGGAGGTAGATAGATCCTCTATTGGTGCAATCCAATTCCTACAATGAACATGCTATAGCCAACATACACCTCAAACTTCTAAATAGCTAGAAGACCGAGTTATGGTGTAGTCAAACTATTATACCCTCAAGATGAACTGTCGATGCACCTCAAATCAAAGAATCAGACACACCACTGCAGCATTGAGCCAGTCATCGATGAGAAGGTAGACTTTTTTATGACTGCTCGAGATGGTCATGTTCCTCATTCTCTAATGAGTATCTGTACTCTTGCTCCAGTGTCTCCATCCCATAGACTCAAAACACATCTATCCTAAGAAAGTGATCATACAGCAATTTTCTGGATGGATTAGCATCCTCGTGATGATCCTACAATCGAGAGCAGTTTATGAGTTAATTATGAAAATTTACGTCTTAAATTTTTAACTCTTGAAAATATGAATTATCATTACCATTAACTCAAAGGATGTATCAATAACACTTTAAATACACACTATGATAGAAAATAATTTTTTTATTAATTTATAGTCAAAATTATAAAATTATCCTTAAAAGTGTATTACAAGTGTTAACCAATCTGGCTACTAGGGCACACATCTAACACTTGACTGTGCCTAGAAACCTTCTATCATGAATTAAAAAATTAGATAGTTCGACACTAAAGCATAGTGAGTTGCTTGCAAGTCACTGTGATAATCTCAAATCAAAGGGATACTTGTATCCATATCCTTTTGGAGCAAATCTTGATAGTAGAATGATTTGAAGTTAGTCACGTTCAGTACAGATGTACCCCTACATCTTACTCGCATGCCATACTAGTATCTCCACACTCCTTGTTTAAGAGGACAACCAACCTATATGGCATAAAATGATCTATACTTGATAAACATTGTCGTCCTAGATAACAATGTATCATTTGGTCGCAAACATATTTAAGGACTAAATGATAAATTCTCTCTTTATTGATTCTAAATAGTCTTAAGAACTTTATCATAACATAGAAGTTCATAAAATAAAGATGCACAACTTGTGATGAAAAAACTAAAATAAACTTTTTATTTATAATAAATCATATACATTTATAAGATTAGCTCAACCATCAATAGGCTAATGATTGACATTGGAACATAATTTTCAAGAACTTTCACTTATCTTAAAGCCATTCGGTATGGTATCATATACCCATCTTTGACTTGTGATTATCGAACTCCTTTACTATAAGGACTTTAGTGAATGGATTGGCCTGGTTCTTCTTTTCGTTGATATTCTAAAAGTCAATGTTACCTCGATCCATGATCTTTTGGATAAGATGGTAGCAACATAGAATATGCTTCGTTCGTTGATGTGCTTTTGGTTCCTTCATCTGAGCAGTGGCTCAGTGCTATCATAGTAGAGCAGGACTGGATCGTCAAGGGGGGTGCCACTCTAAGCTTGATGATAAATTTTCTAAGCTATACAGCTTTCTTAGCAGCATCGGATACCGCAATGTACACCACCTCATAAATTGAGTCGGCCATAGTGTGTTGCTTAAAATTTTTTCAGTAGACAGCTCCACCATTAAAGATAAATACATAATCCAACACACTTCTATTATCATCATGGTTAGATTGAGACTAGAGTCTGTAAATCCTACAAGTTTAAATTCTAGCTCATCATCAATAAGCCATTGGTTCTTAGTATTTTTTAAATATTTAAGGATAGTTTTCACAACCTTCTAGTGATTCTCCCTTGGAATAGATTGGTATTTACTCACTACTCCTATTAAGTATGCCACATCTAGCCTTGTACATATTATGGCATATATAATAGAACCTACCGTTGAAGCATATAGTATTCTACTCATACACTTTCTCTTTTAAGATGTTGTCAGACAATTTCTCTTTGAGAGAGAAATTTTATGGCCTATCGAAAGATAGCCCTTTTTAAAATTTTTGATGCTTAACCACTTCAGCATAGTATCTATATATATGGACTAGGACACCCCAAGCAACTTCTTAGATCTATCCCTATAGATCTTTATTCCTAGAATGTAAGATGCTTCTCTCAAGTCCTTCATGGAGAATTAAGATGATAACCAAATCTTTATTCCTTATAATGCAGGAATGGCATTTTTGATTAAGAGAATATCATCCATATACAACATAAGGAATGCTATTACTAAACCATTAGCCCACTTGTATATGTAGGGCTCTTCTCCATTCTTAACGAAGCCATACATTTTGATCATCTTATCAAAATGCATGTTCCAATTCGAAGATGCTTGCTTCAATCCATAAATGGATCTCTGAAGCTTACATATCTTAGACTCATCTATGAATGTGAATCCTTCTGGTTGTATTATATACACCTCTTCTTTCTGCTCTCACTTTTGCAAAACTACCTTCACATCCATCTGCTAGATTTCATAGTCCATGGATTTGAGCATTACCACATGAGAAAATATCTCATCATAGTCAATATCATAATATTGATGATATTCCTTAGCAACCAGATGGACTTTATAAGTCTCCACTTTTTCATTTTTACCCCTCTTTCTTTTGAAGATTCACTTACATCCTATGAGTTTAGTCCCTTCGGGTGGATCAACTAATGTACATACATCATTGACCTTCATGGACTTCATTTCGAATTTCATGGCTTCAAGCCATTTCTCAGAGTCGGATCTCTACATTGCATCAATGTAGGTGATTGGATCCTCATCATTCTCATCAAGCTCGATAGGATCATTGTCCTGGACCAAGAAATCATAGATCTATTCAGCTGACTTAGTACTCTACTAGATCATCTTAAGGGTGCATGTACATTGGGCTTCATATTTGATCTAATCAAATCTAGTTCAAGTTTAGCTAATTATGTCGGTTTTTTTACCTATCAAACTTCCTTAAGTTCGATCTTAGAAGCAATAGTTCCTTCATCAAGAAACTCTTTTTTTAAAAAGATTGCCTCAAGACTGACAAACACTTTTTATTCATTAGCAGGGTAGAAATAATATCCTTTGATTTCTTTTGGATATCCTATGAAAAAGCACTTATCATACCTAGGTCCAAGCTTGTCTGTCATTAAACATTTAATATAAGTCAGATACCCCCAAATTCTAAGATGTGAGAGTACTGGCCTGCACCCTATCCATATCTTATATGGTATTTTAGTTACAGATATACTCAAAATCCTCTTAAGAAGATAGTAAGCTAATTTGAGTGCATATATCCAAAAGAAGATTAGCAGACAGGCAAAATCCATCATGGAATGGACCATGTCTAACAGGATCTGATTTCTTCTTTTAGACACATCATTATGTTGTGGTGTCCTTAGAGGAGTCCATTGGAGTCCTTAGAGGAGTTCATCGATCAAATTGAAGAATTTTAATACTCTTCTTAATTTATTTTTCTACCTCATTATGGAATCATTTGAGCATTTCAAATGATTCCAACTTATGTTTTATCAAATAGATGTACCCATACCTAGATTGGTCATCAGTAAAAGTAATGAAGTAAAAATATCCATCGCTAGTACTTGTGCTCATAGATCCATATATATCAGTATGGACTGACCTAAAAGCTCACTGGCTCTTTTACCCTTTTCAGTAAAAGATGACTTGGTGATTTTTCCAAAAAGATAGAACTCGTAGGTTGGAAGTGATTTACAGTCATTGATTTCAAGAATTTTCTCTTGAGTCAACCTATTTATTTTATTCTTGTTAATGTAACCTAGCCTACAGTGCCAAAGATAGATTTTAGACACATTATCTATTCTAGAATATTTGCCGATAGAATAGACCATATTAATAGGTTATGATAAAAGATAAAATTTATTGCTCAATTATCTAGTAAAAATAATAACACCATTCAAAATGATATTATAAATTTTTTTGTTAAAATTTTATAATTATTTTTGGTCAAAAGGCCTACAGAAATAATATTCAATAAAAAACTTAGACAAAAGTGACATTCACTTGGAACAATAGTATAAGAGTTGTGATCGCTGTCGGGTCAAAAATAAAATCTAACTCAAACTATATAGATAGAATGAATCAGGGTCAAATCCATAGAGATCATGTTAATTGCATTTAAAATATAGATTAAAAGTGATTAGAATTAATTTAAAGTTGATTAATTAAAAGGCTAATTAAGAAAGCAAATTAAATAGCAAATTAATTAAAGAGGAGTTGTAGGTATGGAGATGAATTCTCAGAATCTCAATGGATCACTTATTTGATAGCTGGTATTCTTTTTAATATACTTTAATTAATATCTAATCAATAAAGATATAAGCTATCTTAGAGACTACGGTCTGTATCCTTGGATCACTGCTTGTCCCTTAAAATTATAGGCTAGTCTAAATTGATTTAGATATAATATTAAGAATTAATTTAAATATAATCTATCTTAAGAGCGTGAATCATACCCGTAGATCATGGCTCATCCCAAGGGTAATAAACTATTTTAGATTAATTGCAAGAAAATAAAATATAAAAATATAATAATTAAAAATAATCTTTATTATAAATTAAAAAGAAATACAAAAGATGGAAAATAGAAAACACCGTCAAAATAAGATCACAATGATCTCCTGAGAAAGAGATGATCAGTCGAATATCGAAAAGCTTCTCGCTAAAATCTTCATCCTTGAAGCCTTGTAGAAGAATTTAGGCAGCAGTAGGTGATAGAAATTCAGAACAGGAGAGAAGTTTTGATGGAGATGCAAGCTTTTATGGTCTATTGAAGAAAAAAGAAGAAAGAAGGAAGAAAGAAGGCCTTGAGAGAGCGAATTAGAGAAAGAGAGCTTGCTAGTTGTTTAGGTGAGGAAAGAGAGGCTTTGAAGAGATTTTGAGGGGTTTGGAAGAGCTTAGAGGACTTATTCCCCCAATGGGGAGGGTTATGAGGGCTTATGGGAGCTTTAGGGAGGTTTTTATAGAGATAAAAGGAGAGAAATTGGATTAAAATTAGAGAAAAACTAAAAAAATTGAGTCTGGATTGGATTCTACTCTCTGAAATAATTTTTTACTATCAGATCGGATCTCAATGGTTCAGATTTGACAAAAATCAGACTTCTATAGCTTAAATAGGACTCAGATTAATTTTTAGCCATTCGATCGAGCTTAAGATTAAATTTGGATCATTGGATGGCACTGGATCTTCCTTAATCAAGTTGGAGATGAATTCTAGCCGTTGGATCTTGATCGGCTCGCTTCCTGACCATTAGATCGCGCAAATCAGCTGGGTACTATTCGAATCAAAGCAGGAATCGACGTGGATCATTGAATATCCATCAGAATGAATGCCTACCATCGGATCATGCAATTACTGCTCCTGTAGACCGCATAGACCGACTGCGCTACATGCCGCAACCAATCACGCTGCACTCTACCTGAGAAAATTACTATTTTGCCCCTATGAGTCGTGATGGATTTTTCATGAACCCTTGAGGGTCCAGGTCTGCCATGTGGCATGCTTTGGTTCACCACGCCTATTGAGCTGGCCGATCTATGATAGAAATTATGGACCGACTGACCGGTGTACTGTGCATCGAACTATTTTTTTCTTTTATTTAAAATTTTTGGACTTCATAACTTTTTTATTTTAGCTCTGATTTGAGTGAAATTTATTCTGTTGCAATCCATAAATTGAGCTCTTTTCATTTATGATTTCTTTTTTATAAAAGATAAAATAAAAATATCAATTCTTAAGAAATAAGAATAAATAAATTAATAAATAATAAATTAATACTTTTATACATATATTTTATATGTTTATTGCACCCCCCAACTTGAAATTTGCTCATCCTCAAGTAAAGCAAACAGATTAGCAATATATACTAACTTAGCCTTGAAGTAAAAGTTAGGTTTAGACACTCCTAAAGGTAGCTGATATCCGGTTAGACCATTAAAGAGGT
Source organism: Cocos nucifera (assembly GCA_006176705.1). Lineage (NCBI taxonomy): Eukaryota > Viridiplantae > Streptophyta > Magnoliopsida > Arecales > Arecaceae > Cocos > Cocos nucifera. The sequence continues at coordinate 127,555 of QRFJ01001908.1, forward strand.
ACATCGTCAAATTACTAATTCAACCTAATTAATGGTTGAGTCTTAGCCATCAAAATTTTTAGAGCTCTTCTTTCACCAACTTTTTACTTTACTCTCTAAATCCTCTAACTTGATGTGAGCTGGATTTATCATCTTTCTTGCAATTTAGTCCCCTTATTATCCACTTTTGTTTTTCTTTCTCTCTCTTTTTCTTCTTCTCTTTTTTTCAAATTCTTGCATCCCTATTTTTTGATGCAAACCATAATGCTTACTTAAGCAAAGAGGCTCGATTACTTAGTAAGACAATGCTAGATCTTTTTTTAATTCACACTGTCCATCTTTTTATGCGAACCATAATGCTTACTTAGGCGAAGAGGCCCGATTACTTAATAAAAAATAAGTATTTTTTTATTTTTTTTATAAATAGATTTTAGGGGATACTTTTGCATAGTTAACTCTCATGAAGTAGATTCTTTATTGAGATCAGTAAGAAGAGGGTTCTAGAATCACTCTTTAAAATTTGGTCTGGTCTAAACTCTTTCATTTATTGGGTTTTCTTAATACTTTATTCCTCAGTATCTCTAAAATTATCTAGACCATTAATCATTCATTGATTAGGATGCCTAATTAACTTTTAATCAAAATAAAGTTTGGATGTTTAAAGCTAATTATTTTAAATCATACTTGAGGACTCATAAATTTCAAAAATTAGTTATTCTCCCTTCAACTTAATTTTCATTATCCTTAATGGAAGAAGAGAAAAATAAAAATATTTATCAAGGAGGGGTACCACTTAGTTTATTATTTATGGATCCTTCATAATATTCCATCAGGTTCATATAGGATGTTTGATATGCTCCCCCCAACTTAAGCAGATCGTCTTTATTGGTTTCCTACAAAAAGATAAAAACTAGAAAACTCAAAATTTGAAAAATAAAATGATGGATTGCCTCCCAACAAGCACTAAGTTTAAGGTCTTTAGCCAGACTTGATGACTCTGTCTATCCAATGTCAAAAATTGGATTGACAAATTCCAATGATTTTGGATTGCCAATCTCAGGAAGATGGCTTGCGATCCCATTATTTATGAATTTCAGTAATTTCTCATCAATCTTTAGAAAGTAACTCACAGCCCCATTTTTAGTAAATTTTATTTTTCTAATTTTAAGAAAATAATTTATGAACCCATTCATAAACTCTTGTTTATTGAGAATTTTTTCTATTTGTTCTTCTAATATGCTTATAAATTGAGTTTTTGGATTAAGGATTGAGTTTGATACAATAGGTATCGGAAGGGTATCACTCGGTTCTAAATTTGCATACTCTGGTGTGACCAAGGGTAGATTTAGTTCTGGAGGAGGTGGTGATTCTAGAGGAAAAGCTATTGAAGCAGGTACTGATTCATATTTCTTAGCTTTTGGGATAGTGGTGCTAAAATTAGGTGGCTCTAATAGTGTATTTTTATTTTTAGTATATCCATCTACATTAAAATTATCCACTCCAAAAGTATCCAAACATGTATGCGCTAGGTTTTGAGAAATAATTTTAGGGATAGCTTTCTTAATTACATCTTTAGGTTCATCCATCTCAAAATAGTTTTTAGTTTGTATGCTGGGCTGTTCTTTAAGGATTTCATGAATAATAGGGTTCTCAGTCATATATTGCTCCCTTAGGTCACTTATGGGCTAACTAGATAATTCTTTCTCCTCCCAACTATTGAATGCAGTAGTAAGCTGACTAAGTTGGGTTTCTATTTTGGCTATAGATTGAGTATGAGTTTCTAACATGTGTAAAATATTCTCTTTAAATGTTGAACTATAGGCATTTGAAGAGGGTTGCCGAACATTTTGATATTGATATGCTGTATAAGTTTCCTTCGGATAACAGGTTCATAAATAGTTGCTAGTTGTGATGTCTCATAAAAATTTGAATAATTTTTCCAACCTAGATTGTAGGTGTTGGAGTAAGGGTTATAATAATTGATCTGAGTTAGAGTTGGGTAAGTCTGCTCATGTACAAATTTTTAAGATCGATATGCAGCTAGATATTCACTAACCACGTGGTTGGGACTCGAACATATGTCACATACATGCAAGGGTGAGGTAGGAGAGTGTTTCATATTTAATAAATAGTCAAGTTTCTAGGATAGCTCACCTATCTTATTATGGATATTTATGGAGTTTTCAGCCTCATAGATTCCACCACCATTAGTTCCATACATGGGTGTATAAGGGTCATAGGTATAAGAAGAAGGGGTAAATTATTCCTCTAATTGGCGAAAGGATGCAGCCATAATTCTAGGTTTATTAGCTCTAAGGGTTCATTTGATTTCAGGGTTTAGGATTTAAATTTCAGGTTGTAATGAACAATGCCCAAGTAAATACCCCATAATTATGCCTTAGAGCAAATACAGTTTTAAGTTTTTATAGATTTTTTTTATGATAGATTTTTTAAAAATAAGATAAAAAGAGATGAAAGAAATTCTAAAGATGAGAGCCTAGAGAGTCCTAAATCTAAGAAATAGATGAGAAGAGGTTAATTAGGTTTGATGTTTGTAGGTTAGCAATCGAGTTATGCAATCAATCCTAGCTAAGGGTTATCCTAGATCTAGATAGCTCCTAACTGCCAAGGTCTCCTTTAAGCCCTCCAAGTAAGAATCAGCCAATCAATTGGTCAGATAAGTGTAAGGTCGGTGAAAGTCCCCCCGTTGCTTGCCTTAGACACCAATTGTACTTGGCCAGGTAAGCTAATGGAACCAATTATAAACCACCTTCCTTCGGGACGTGATCCCTGAACCACTTGCCTTAGACACCAATTGAATTGACTAACCCTAACCCGGTCCAACTTTTAGAATTCCTTGTCCTAATGAGCTTGAATGTCCTTAGGGGCCAACGTCTAATTGATTTTAAGAATTAGAGTTTGCGATAATGCAATATGTAGGTTTGTGATTTTTGGGCTAAGGAAGGATGATCAAATCCCCATCTTATCTTATTTAATTGGGTTTAGCATCCTTAGAGTGTCTTATGAAGATGAGATGCAAAAAGTCAAGTTGTCCAAGTAAAGTAAAATATGCAAATTTAAATTAATTAGGTTTACTTGTTAGGTTTTATGATTAAGTTTCTTAATCCTAAATAGCTTATGCAGTGTCAATGAATTTTTTTTAATTTTTTTAAATTTTTATTTTTTTTAAATTTTTATTTTTTAAAATTTTTTTATTAATTTTTTAAAATTTTATTTATTTATTTAAAGTAACTAAATCATGATCTCTGATAATGGTGCCAAAATTTGATCGCTGTCATAGGTGGTTAAAAATAAAACCAAACTCAAACTATATAGATAGGAAGAATTAGGGTCGAATCCATAGAGATCATGTTAATTATATTTAAATTATAAATTAAAAGTGATTAGAATTAATTTAAAGTTAATTAATTAAAAGGCTAATTAAGAAAGTAAATTAAATAGTAAATTAATTAAAAAGGAGTTGCAGGTATGGAGATAGATTCTCAGGATCTTAATTGATTACTTATTTGATAGTTGGTATTCTTTTTAATACGCTTTAACTGATATCTAATCAATAAAGATATAACCTATCTTAGAGAGCACGGCCTATACCCTTGGATCACAGCCCGTCCCTTAAAGTTATAGGCTAGTCTAAATTGATTTAGATATAATATTAAGAATTAATTTGAATATAATCTATCCCAAAAGCATGAACCATACCCGTAGATCATGGCTCGTCCCAAGGATAATAAACTATTCTAGATTAATTGCAAAAAAATAAAGACATAAAAATATTATAATTAAAAATAGTCTTTATTGCAAATTAAAAAGAAATACAAAAGATGAAAAATAAGAAACACCATCAAAATAAGATCACAATAATCTTCTAAGAAAGAGATGATCAGTCGGACATCGGAAAGCTTCTCACTAAAATTTTCATCCTTGAAGCCTTGTAGAAGAATCTAGGCAGCAGTAGGTGACAGAAATTTAGAATAGGAGAGAAGTTTTGATAGAGATGTAGGCTTTTGTGTCTGTTGAAGAAAAGAAGAAGAAGGAAGGAAGAAGGCCTTAAGAGAGAGAATTAGAGAAAGAGAGCTTGCTGGTTGTTTAGGTGAGGAAAGAGAGGCTTTGAAAAGATTTTGAGGGGTTTGGAAGAGCTTAGAGGACTTATTCTCCTAAGGGCGAGGCTTATGAGGGCTTATGGGAGCTTTAGGGAGGTTTTTATAGAGAAAAAAGGAGGGAAATTGGATTAAAATCAGAGAAAAACTAAAGAAATCGAGTCTGGATCAGATCGGATCTCAATGGTCTAGATTTGACCAAAATCGAACTTCTATAGCTTAAATAGGACTCAGATTAATTTTTAGCTATTCGATCGAACTTAAGATTGAATTTGGACTGTTGGATGATGCTGGTTCTTCCTTAATTAAGTTGAAGATGAATTCTGGCCGTTGGATCTTGACCGGCTCGCTTCCTGATCGTTGGATCGTGCAAATTAGCTGGGTACTGTTTGAATCAAAGTAGCAATCGATGTGGACCATTGGATCTCCATCGTAATGAATGCCTACCATCGATCATGCAATTACTGCTCCTGTAGACCGCATAGACTGACTGTACCAAATGCCGTAACCAATCACGCTACGCTTTGCCTAAGAAAATTACTATTTTGCCCTTGTGAGCCGTGATGGATTTTTCGTGAACCCTTAAGGATCCATTTCTGCCATGTGGCACTCTTTGGTTCACCGTGCCTGTTGAGCTGGCCGATCTACGACAGGAACCATGGATCGGCCGACCAGTCTACCATGCATCGAACTATTTTTTTTTTATTTAAAATTTTTGGACTTCATATTTTTTTCATTTTAGCTCCGATTTGAGTAAAATTTATTCTATTATGATCCATAAATCGAGCTCTTTTCATCCATGATCTTCTTTTCTACAAAAGATAAAATAAAAATATCAATTCTTAAGAAATAAAGATACACTAATTAATAAAATAGTAAATTAATACTTTTATACATATATTTTATATGTTTATCAAGTTTAATATAGGCTTTATAAATTCTAAAGCTAGAACTAGAACTGGTCTTCCATCTCTAGTGTTCAAAAATCTCTTATCTTCTTCAAACCTCCTACCAATGAAAATATCTAGTTAGTAGTATCATAAATTGAGAAATTGTAAGGAGTTATCATATAATCATCTTACCCAGCAATAGATTGCTTCTTTCTCGGTCTATTCGGTGTTAGATATAAGTGCCCTAGAAGCCAGAATTGGCTGACACTTGTAATACACTTCTAGGGGCAAAATTGTAATTTTGACTAAAAGCTATAAATGGGTTATTTTCTATCACATATGTGTATTTAGTATCTGTGATACATCCTTTGAGTTAATGGCAATGATAATTCATATTTTCAAGAGTTGAAAATTTAAGACATGAATAATCATTATTAACTCATAAATTGCTCCCGACCATAGGATCATCACGAGGATGGTGATTGATCCGGAAGGTTGGTGTACAATCGCTTCTCTTCAGTAGATGAGTCTTAAGTCTACGGTATGGAGACACCGGAGCGAGAGTATAGGTACTCGTTAGAGAACGAGGGCACTGAGCGTGACCACCTCGAGTAGTCATTAGGGAGTCTACCTTCTCATCGATGATTGACTCGATGCTGCAGTAGTGTGTCTGGTTCTTTGACTTGAGATGCATCGGCAGTTCACCTTGAGGGTGTTATAGTTTGACTACACCATTACTCGGTCTCCTAGCCATATGGAATTCTGAGGTGTATGTTGGCTATGACATGTTCATTGTAGGAACTGGATGACATCAAGATGGAATCTATCTATCTCGATGGTAGAGGAGCAGCCCTATGATGATCATGATAATCAACTTCAAAAATCCATGGCCATGGTAGAGTGAAATAATAGAAAGAGTTTCTATTTAGATTTTCACATTGGACTTGAATCGAATGATTACATCATATGACAGAGACTAGGGTTTGACGAGTTTACCTTAACCCTAATCTGATCGGGGCTCAAGATAGAAGGACTGAATCACATAGGTAGCTGCACCAAGAGGTTCGCATTCAGCTCTGATGGATTGCCACCATATACTGCTAGGTGTCACTGATGGATTTTGGGAGCAATTAGAATGATTTAGATGATCGATCATTCTAGCTGTTCGAATCAGAAGAGTTCTGATCCATCGAAAGGAGTTTCGATGATGTCAATGATAGAGATCATGACATATCCCATTACCATACAGAACTGAACCTAACTGGGTCACACAAACAAGGGTTTGAATCTAGGTGATCATCAATTGAACTGATCTAGTTCAATTGATCTGAATGAGATTCAATTAGGTTCAAGGAAATCATGCTAGCACTCGATTGAACCTAACGTTCTTCTTTTGCTATCATAAATAAGTTGTCCTGTCTGAGCCAAAGAAGTTTGTGCTCAATCAGAGGCCTTCATATGGTCTGACTGGAGGTTGTCCAAGTCAGAAAAGGTTGTCTTATTTGTAAGACATTACCTACCATTTTTGGTCACCTACCATTTCTTGTTCTTTGACTTTGGTCAAAAGTCTACCTTTGACTGGTCAAATGTTGACCATTGACCCTTTGACTTTTGACCACATGTCATGCACCTATTGGAGAGCTGGTGGGGGCCTGTCCCCCTGCCAGAACCTGGCAAGGAGGAGGGCGCACACCAAGGGTGGCGTGAGCCTAAGTTTGGAGGAGTCTTGGAGTCCTTGTTGGACAAGGACTCCACCTCTCTTTTGGATTCCAATTAGAGTTCTCCCTAAAACCAACTTTGACTGGTCTTAGGCACCCTCTAAGTAGGAATCTAGGGGACTCTATTCCCACCAATCAGATTTAGATCTGATTTCACAAAGGGTTGTGATTGGTTGGGAATAAGAGAAGCTGGATCACAGTCAGTCTATAAATAAGACCCTGTGCCCAACTCAAACACAAGAATTAATTGAATTGAGATCAAAGTTCCCCATGCCCCAAGGCTGCCTCTCCCCTCTTCCTCCATGCCAAACCATCTTCTCCCCTTGCTCTCCACGTCCAAAAGGAGTTTTGGACCTTGGTTGGTGCGATCCAGATCAAAGAAAGGCGATCAAAAGCAAGAAGGCTGCACTGCTGCAAAGGACAACTGCAGATCTTCAAAAGGAGTCTTGAAGATCCTCCAGATCAGATCCAAATCTAATTTTTGGAGGTGTGATAGAGAATAAGAGGATCTCGAGATTCAGTCTGAGTGGATACCAGTAGAGGTCAAGCACTTGCGTGGCTAGATCCAGAACCTTCCGTTGCAAACAGGATCATCAACAGGATAATAGGATTATCCAAATCAAGTAAATTAAATTTGATTTAATTTATCTTTATTTTATTTTATTATTAAAATAATAAAATTAGATCTGAAACATCCTAGATCTGATTGGGATAGAGAGAAAAATTTTGAAATATGTCTCTCGATCTGATCAGATTTGAACGAACCTGATCCGGAAATCAAGATTTCCCTACAACTGGTATCAGAGCTATGGTTCTAAAATTGTTTAGATCTGATTTTGAATTTATTTTAATTAGAAAATAAATGATTTCAGTTGTCACATGAGATGTGATCAGATCTGAAATCAGAAAAAATTAAAATTAAATGATTAGGATCTAAGATTAGAAGATATGCATGACTAGTTCTAGAATAGAATAGTTCTATAGAATAGTCTTGCATGTTTTTGATTTAATCTGATTAAATCATGTTTTAGATCTTTTTATTTACTATTTTTTGATATTATAAGTGTTATAATAATATCTAAAAAATAGCAAATAAAAATTATTTAATTTTTGAATATCATATGAGATATGATTGATGCATGTCTAGACTAGTTGTAGAATAGTTCTACATAATTGTCTAGATAGAATTTATTTTGATTAGATCAATTTAAATCTAATTTTTTAGATTATTATGAGATAATTTAGATATGAAAATATGCATGATTTGATACATGAGATGTATGCAAAATATGCCATAATTAGATCTACTTTATATATGAGATATATGATATAGATCTGATATTGTTTTGTAGTATTGAATGTTCCTGATTAAGGAGTTCCTCTTGGCCGTCCGGTTATAAGAATGAAGAAGGGTTTAAAGGCCCTCTCTTTCCATTTGATGGGGTGTTCTTATGATGTGTAGGGGTGCTGCGTGTTCGTTCTTAATCAGAAACCCAAAACTTACTTTCTGCAAAACCCTAGATCCTAAAACCCTAGGATTTATTGTGCATATTTTGTTTATGAACCCTACTTAATTAAGAATTAAGTTTATGGAATATTAATTAGGTCTAAAATTGAGAATTTTAGATCTAAGATATATTCATAATACTGGGTTCGGGCTTGGGTAGCTCAATTAGGTCTAAGCGGTTGATCAAACCGAATCAAGAGTTGGTTAGATGGGATCAACAGTGCTTAAATTGACCAACCTAATAGGATTAAGTTTGGGTCAAGATTGAGTCACGATCAAGCAAGACCTAATTAGGCTCAGAGGTTAGAGTCTGGATTGTAGGCTAACCCAATTGGTTCTGGCTCAATAATTTGGTGTCTAAGGTAAGTTTGGCATAGACGACCGACTGGTTTTTAATTGGAAGCTACTCGACCTGAATGCGTTCTTGTACGAGTTAATGGCATATTTCTTCCACCGATCTCACTTACCTGGCCATATCTGTTGACATAGTTCTGATCTAAGGTTGTCAATAATTCAAGCTAACCCATGCCACTAGGTTAGTCATAATTGTTATGACTAAGCCAAGTCTAGTTTAATGAGACCTGAATCAATTCTCCCTAAGAAAAGATTAAGTCTGAGGTCTTCTACCATTGTAGATGTGCGAGCCCTTTCTGGGATTGATTGTTCTCGGCTGGATACAGTGGCTCAGTTGCACCGGGAAGATGCAACCATGTCTATTAGGCATTGGATGCTATGGGCTGGAGGATGAGTTGAGCTCAATATTTCAAATACGATGAGACTCAATTAGGAACCCAGTCTATGCAAATGGTGGGTCTGACTTAACTAAGAAGTGGATCAATATTTTGGATACGATGAAATTCATGAATTAGAGACCAAGTTCGGGTGCACCATGATTAGAGAATCATTGAACAAGAGTTGTTCACTCATTGGCTAACCCATCACCAATAACTGTTAGGTGAGGCGATGAGTCAGTTGGTGAGACTACACCACCCACTAGAAATCATTAATCGTGGAGATTTTTGCATCTCTACAAAGGGAGTGTGGGGATCCATGAAAATAGTGAGAGCTAATTTATTTAAAAATAAAATCCCTAAACAAATTGGTCAAGTCAAAATTACAGTATCTAACTAGAATCTTTGACTCTCTACAGGAATATGTCTGCGTTCAACCCATTGGCACGTATCCTGGACACACATAGACTGACTGGACCCAATTATAAAGATTGGCTCAGGAACTACAAAATTATTTTGGGTTTCGAGAAGTTAACCCATGTTTTGGATCAGGACCCTCCCACCTTACCAGCCCGTCCATCTGTTGAACAGAGATCGTCTTTGAAAAAATGGATTGACGAAGATAATAAGGCTAGATATTACATGTTGGGCTCGATGTCTGATGAGCTCCAGCGCCAACATGAGGATATCGGGACTGCTCGCCAAATGTTGGCTCACCTACAGGAAATGTTTGGTGAACAGAGTCGTGCAGCCAAATATCAAGTCATGAAATGACTTTTTAAGGCTAAGATGCGTGATGGGCAGTCAGTCCAAGATCACTATCTGACAATGATCAAGGACATGGAAGAGCTTGAGAAGCTTAGTGTGAAGTTAGACTTGGACCTGTAGAACGATATTATTCTGCAATCCTTGACTGATGCATATGGGCAATTCATCATGAATTACCACATGCATAAACTTCAAAATTCCTTGGCCGAGTTAATGAATATGTTGGTTACCGCTGAGCTTTCTATGAAAGGTTCTAAAGGCTCAGTTCTTGCTATGGAACGGACTTCTTCCAAAAGAAAGTCTTATGGAAAGAAAAAGAAGTCTGTGAAAAAGCAAAAGGTGGAAGGATCTAAGAAGAAGAAAGCAGAGCCAAAGAAAAAGGCCGATGTCAAAGGAAAGTGTTTCCATTGCAACAGCGACGGCCATTGGAAGCGAAACTGCCCTACTTACCTGGCCACCCTAAAGAACAAGAAGGAAGGTCCTTCTGGAGGTATGCTCGTTATTGAGTCTAACCTTACGATTTCTTCTGCATCCAGTTGGGTGCTTGACTCTGGTTCTAGTGCTCATCTGTGCACTTCTATGCAGGGTCTTGAGGATAGCAGGAGGCTGAGGGATGGAGACATGATCCTACATGTCGGTAATGGAGCAAGAGTTGCTGTAGTAGCCATGGGAACATACCCTCTACGATTACCATCTGGTTTAGACTTAGTTTTGAAAGACTGTTATTTTGTGCCTGCAGCTAGCAGAAATTTGATTTCTGTTTCATGCTTAGCACAAGAAGGTTATATGATCACCTTCTTTAAGGACCATTGTAACATTCTTTATGAAAGAAATAAAATTGCAAATGGTTTCCTCATTAATGGTCTTTATCAGCTACATATTGATGTACCTATTCTAACTGTCGAGCAAAACATGAATGCCAAACGACCTAGGGATAGTCCAAATGACAGATATCTATGGCACCTGAGATTAGGTCATATAGCAGAAGATAGGATCAACAAATTGAAGAAAAATGGGCTATTGAGTCCATTGACTTTCGAGTCATATCCAACTTGTGAATCCTGTCTTCAAGGCAAAATGACTAAACTTCCTTTTGTTGGACATGGGGAGAGGGCCACAGATCTCCTTGCCCTAGTACATACAGATGTGTGCGGCCCATTTGATGTGCCGGCTAGAGGCAATTTTGTCTACTTCATTACCTTTATTGATGATCTGTCTAGGTATGGGTATGTGTATCTTATGAGACACAAGTCTGAAGCCTTTGAAAAGTTCAAAGAATTCAGACATGAAGTAGAAAAACAAACTGGAAAACCCATTAAGGTTCTTCGATCAGATCGAGGAGGTGAATACCTTAGCCGGGAATTCCTAGACTATCTCAAGGAAAATGGCATAGTCTCTCAATGGACTCCACCAGGAACACCTCAACTCAATGGGATTTCAGAATGGAGAAATCGGACCCTATTAGATATGGTTCGGTCCATGATGAGCTTCACAGACCTCCCTGATTTTCTTTGGGGACACTCATTGTTAACTTCAATCTATTTACTGAATAGGGTTTCCTCTAAAATCGTTCCTACCACACCGTATGAGATATGGCACGGTAAGAAACCAAGTCTGAGTCATCTCAGAATTTGGGGTTGTCCAGCTCATGTCAAAAGACAACAAGCGAACAAGTTAGAGTTTAGGTCCTTCAGAGCTTGATTCATAGGATATCCTAAAGAGTCATTAGGATACTATTTCTACATTCCAAAAGATCACAATGTGATTGTGAGTCGACATGCCATCTTTCTTGAAAAATAGTTTATTCAAGATAGCGGCATTGAAAAATAGATTAAGCTTGATGAGAAAGTCTCACAAGCAGAATGAGCTAAGGACCAAGTGGAACCAAATCAGGTTGAGCCAATAAAAACACTACCTCCTCCACCTCGTAGATCGAAAAGAGTTTTCCCGTCCTCCTGAAAGATACTTAGGTATTATTTCAGAGGATGTAGAGGAAATGTTCCTCGTAGGTAATGGTGCTCATGGTGATGATCCCAAAACCTACAACGAGGCGATATCAGATATCGACTCCGAGAAATGGCTAGAGGCAATGCAGTCAGAAATTGACTCGATGCACTCAAACCAAGTCTGGACCTTGGTAGATCCACCAGAAAGGTATAGTACCTATTGGATGTAAATGGATCTTCAAGAGAAAGATTGGTGCAGATGGGAATGTGGAGACATTCAAGGCTAGACTAGTGGCAAAAGGTTATAGTCAACGCGAAGGCATTGACTATCAGGATACCTTTTTCCCAGTGGCTATGCTAAAATCCATCCACACATTGCTTGCCATTGCGGCCTATTTCGATTATGAAATATGGCAAATGGATGTGAAAACGGCATTCTTGAATGGATATCTTGAGGAAGATATCTATATGGAACAGCCGCTAGGTTTCACATCCAGTGATACTGATCACAAGGTTTGCAAGCTGCAAAGGTCCATATATGGACTTAAGCAAGCATCTCGGAGCTGGAACACTCGTTTCAATGATGTGATCAAAACGTTTGGTTTCATCAAAAATGAAGAGGAACCGTGTGTTTTCAAAAGGATCAGTGGGAGCGCTGTTGTCTTCCTCGTATTGTACGTGGATGACATCCTCCTTATTGGAAATGATATTCCCATGTTGACATCAGTCAAGATGTGGTTGTCCAAGAAATTCTCCATGAAAGACCTAGGTGAAGCATCCTTTATTCTAGGAATTAAGGTCTATAGGGATAGACCGAATAGGATGCTAGAACTTTCACAGAAGATGTACATAGAGAAAGTACTAAAGAGGTTTAGTATGAAAAACTCTAAGAGGGGATTAATATCCCTTCAGACATGGTATTCATCTTTCCAAGAAGATGTGCCCTAGCACACCTGAGGAAATAGAACGCATGAGCAAGATCCCTTATGCTTCTGCAATAGAGGAGCCTCATGTATGCCATGCTATGTACACGACCTGATATAGCCCATGCTGTGAGTGTCACAAGCAGATATCAGTCAAATCCAGGTGAAGAACACTGGACTTCTATGAAATGTATCCTTAAGTACTTGAGAAGAACTAAGGATATGATGCTGGTCTTTGGTAATGGAGAACTCCAAGTCTAGGGATACACAGACTCGGATTTCATGTCCGATATAGATGATCGAAAGTCGACATCTGGAAGTCTATTTGTGTGCAATGGTGGAGCTGTCAGCTGGAAGAGTTCCAAGCAAACGGTGATAGCAGATTCCACCATGGAAGCAGAATATATCGCTGCATCAAAGGCTGCAAAGGAAGCATTCTGGTACAAGAAGTTTGCTGCAGAAATCGGAGTAATGCCATCAGATGCCATTCCTCTATACTGCGACAATAATGGCGCCATAGCCCTTGCTAAGGAGCCGAGGTCTCACCAGAAATCCAAGCATATTGAGCGGCGATACCACCTCATCCGCGATTACCTTGAAAAAGGATTATGTCGAGGTCAAGAGAGTCAACTCCACAGATAATGTGGCAGACCCACTTACAAAGCCGTTGAGCCAGCAGAAGATCGAAGCCCACCTTGAGAAGATGGGACTTAGACTTGTAGCCAATTGGCTTTAGGACAAGTGGGAGATTGTTAGATATATGTGCCCTAGAAGCCAGAATTGGCTGACACTTGTAATACACTTCTAGGGGTAAAATTGTAATTTTGACTAAAAGCAATAAATGGGTTATTTTCTATCACATATGTGTATTTAGTGTCTATGATACATCCTTTGAGTTAATGGCAATGATAATTCATATTTTCAAGAGTTGAAAATTTAAGACATGAATAATCATTATTAACTCATAAATTGCTCCCGACCATAGGATCATCACGAGGATGGTGATTGATCCGGAAGGTTGGTGTACAATCGCTTCTCTTCAGTAGATGAGTCTTGAGTCTACGGTGTGGAGACACCGGAGCGAGAGTACAGGTACTCGTTAGAGAACAAGGGCACTGAGCGTGACCACCTCGAGTAGTCATTAGGGAGTCTACCTTCTCGTCGATGACTGACTCGATGCTATAGTAGTGTGTCTGGTTCTTTGACCTGAGATGCATCGGCAGTTCACCTTGAGGGTGTTATAGTTTGACTACACCATTACTCGGTCTCCTAGCCATATGGAATCCTGAGGTGTATGTTGGCTATAACATGTTCATTGTAGGAACTGGATGACATCAAGATGGAATCTATCTACCTCGGTGGTAGAGGAGCAGCCCTATGATGATCATGAGAATCAAGTCCAGAAATCCATGGCCATGGTAGAGTGAAATAATAGAAAGAGTTTCTATTTAGATTTTCACATTGGACTTGAATCGAATGATTACATCATATGACAGAGACTAGGGTTTGACGAGTTTACCTTAACCCTAATCTGATCGGGGCTCAAGATAGAAGAACTGAATCACACAGGTAAGCTGCACCAAGAGGTTCACATTCAGCTCTGATGGGTTGCCACCATATACTGCTAGGTGTCACTGGTGGATTTTGGGAGCAATTAGAATGATTTAGATGATCGATCATTCTAGCTGTTCGAATCAGAAGAGTTCTGATCCATCGAAAGGAGTTTCGATGATGTCAATGATAGAGATCATGACATATCCCATTACCATACAGAACTGAACCTAACTGGGTCACACAAACAAGGGTTTGAATCTGGTGATCATCAATTGAACTGATCTAGTTCAATTGATCTGAATGAGATTCAATTAGGTTCAAGAAAATCATGCTAGCACTCGATTGAACCTAACGTTCTTCTTTTGCTATCATAAATAAGTTGTCCTGTCTGAGCCAAAGGAGTTTGTGCTCAATCAGAGGCCTTCATATGGTCTGACTAGAGGTTGTCCAAGTTAGAAAAGGTTATCTTATTTGTAAGACATTACCTGCCATTTTTGGTCACCTACCATTTCTTATTCTTTGACTTTGGTCAAAAGTCTACCTTTGACTGGTCAAACGTTGACCATTGACCCTTTGACTTTTGACCACATGTCATGCACCTATTGGAGAGCTGGTGGGGGCCTGTCCCCCTGCCAGAACCTGGCAAGGAGGAGGGCGCATGCCAAGGGTGGCGTGAGCCCAAGTTTGGAGGAGTCTTGGAGTCCTTGTTGGACAAGGACTCCACCTCTCTTTTGGATTCCAATTAGAGTTCTCCCTAAAACCAACTTTGACTGGTCTTAGGCACCCTCTAAGTAGGAATCCAGGGAACTCTATTTCCACCAATCAGATTTTGATCTGATTTCACAAAGGGTTGTGATTGGTTGGGAATAAGCGAAGCTGGATCACAGTCAGTCTATAAATAAGACCCTATGCCCAACTCAAACAGAACAAGTAATTGAATTGAAATCAAAGTTCCCCATGCCCCAAGGCTGCCTCTCCCCTCTTCCTCCACACCAAACCATCTTCTCCCCTTGCTCTCCACGTCTAAAAGGAGTTTTGGACCTTGGTTGGTGCGATCCAGATCAAAGAAAGGCGATCAAAAGCAAGAAGGCTGCACTGCTGCAAAGGACCACTGCAGATCTTCAAAAGGAGTCTTGAAGATCCTCCAGATCAGATCCAGATCTGATTTTTAGAGGTGTGATAGAAAAGAAGAGGATCTCCAGATCCAGCCTGAGTGGATACCGATAGAGGCCAGGTGCTTGCATGGCTAAATCCAGAACCTTCCGCTGCAAACAGGATCATCAACAGGGTAATAGGATTACCCAAATCAGGTAAATTAAATTTGATTTAATTTATATTTATTTTATTTCTATTATTAAAATAATAAAATTAGATCTGAAACATCCCAGATCTGATTGGGATCGAGGGAAAAATTTTGAAATATATCTCTCGATCTGATCATATTTGAACGAATCTGGTCCGGAAATCAGGATTTCCCTACATTCGGATCTAAGAAGGTAATGTATTGAGGATAGTTTCTCTTCTAGTTCTCCTACTTCTTATAATAAAAGCACTCCACCTGACTCTTATTGAGCTTGGGTTTCTTTATCTGACCCTACATAGATATCCCAGCATGCTCCTGCACCTTCTTGTTCTTCTTTCCTTTTTTACAGGGTCGACAACTAGAAGAAGACCCTCCCACTATATTCACCAACTTCTTATGGAGTTGGTGACCTTCTCAAAGTTCTACGTAACCCTAGCAAATCATGGTAGTTGACTGCAAGCTTTGTCATTTTAAAATGAATAAGGAAGGGAAGGAAGGACTTAGGCAAAGAGTTCAGAATACCATCTTTCCCAAGCTGCTCATGCAAAGAAAAGTCAAGCTTGCTTAGGCGGTCAATCATTTTGATCTTATACAATATAAGATCAATGATTAATGCCCCATCCCTTATTTGGGTGTTGAAGATGGCACAACCAGTCTTGTGCCTCTCAACATCGTCAGGAGTGCCAAAAGACTCATTCAACTTTTGAAGCATGTCTTCTGGCTGAGCATTTTCAAACTTGCAATTGAACTCATTGCTTATAGCTACCAGCATGATGCAACGAACCATGGTTTGGTCATTGAGTCACTTTTGGTAAGTGTCTTAGACCATCCCAAGTGCGTTTGGAGCTGGCTCCTCAAGTGCCGAATCTATCAGAATGTACATGATCTGTTCATGCTCTAGGATAATCTTTAACTTTCGATATCAGCTATCAAAGTTAGGTTGAGTTAACTTATCATTATCCAATAATGATCGGAGCGAAAAGGTGGTGGCCGTAATTGCATAAAAGAAAAACCAAAAACTTAATTAGTATATAATTTATTAAGCCTAAAGACTTGGACTTTAGTCTAAAGGATCTCCCACTATTTTATATGAATTGATAGCCTCTACCTCCAGTTCAAGGAATTATCTTAATTGTTTAGTGGATACTAGAATCTACATAGACTGCACATGAGCCCGACTTTGGTCGGTCAACCTATGTGCATCTATGGGTAGGTTCTTAACAATTGTTTTTCTAAACAACTTCTAGTAATTTAATTTTGCTCCAAAAGCCTAATCAATAGGCTTTGGCCTCCACTGAAAAGGTTCGATTAGGTACAACCATTAACATTACCATATTTGGCCCATCTAACTAATAAATGATTAAGCTCGACTTTGATCGGTCAATCTAACCACCATTTAGAGAGATACAGTCAAGTAATCATATTATAAATGATAATTTCAATAGCCGATGAGCACTAGGCCTTTGGGCCTTCAATGACTATCAAGCTAATGGACCCATTATCACTCAACTTAATGGATGGCTATGATTTAGTTATCACCATAACTATTTTATTTTAAGAATCTAATAATTTTAGAAAATTTGGTTAACTTATTTTAAGAGAAGAGAGAAGATTAACTAGCTAATTACGATCCTCCCACTAACCTCATCAAGTCAGATTAATGAAGATCAGATATAAGAAGATCTAGGGGCACCTAAATCAGTCACATTGATTTATCTAGTTGATATGGGTCAACTCGAATTATCAAGTGATCTAATCAAAATATAATTTCATCAAGATGGCCAGGTGAGTGAGATAGTGGGAGGGATATGCCATTAACTGATCAAAGAATGAATCATATGCTAGTAGCTCTCAATTAAAGACCATCAATTGAAATTATCAGACTTACCTTAGACACCAACTATAATTTTGATTGGATTTACCTAACAATTTGGGCTAGACCACTGAGCCAAAAATCAAGTCCATTTAGTTCTTATTAAAGACATGGACTTGACCAACTACAACTATTACAATTGATTTAGAGTGTCCTTGACCTAATCTAAAATAATACTTGATTAGATTTGATCAATTACTCAAATTAAGTTCATTCTTTAATCTAACCTTAGGTCTAACATAATTAATGAACCTAATTCATACTAACCCATTAACCCATGTGTTATGATTTTGTCTTAGGATCTTTACTTCATAATTCTATATCCTAATTTGTAACCCTTAATTCTTAATTAAGTATTGGACTGATGGATTGGGGTTCAGCCTTTGAAAATATATTTTAAGTTTTGTAAAATATTTTTACAATCTAGTTCTATCCACTAAATGGGTCAACTCATTTCAGAAATAGGTTGGCTCACTTCATTAACAGCAACCAGTTGCATGTTTGAATCAATAACTATGCATATAACACAAATAAAATCATGAATCATTTTTAGATCTAATCTAAACATATGCATGATCATTATTTTTAGATTAAAATAATTTTAAATTTATTAAATCATAAATATATTTAGATCGTATCTAACATATTGATGATTAATTTTTAAATCAGCACATACTAGGACAACCTCTCTACTGTAAGGGATAAATCTTACAGGAGGACAATCTTATAATTAGTCCATGCAATCCAAAAAATTATTTATTTCAGATTTAAATCTAAGGATATAATTTAGGTCTAATCTAAATTATCATATCTAAACATGTATATATACCATATCAATCGACTTAAGCTCTGATACCAATGATAGAAAATATTATAGGATTTGATGCATGCTTTTCAAAACTTTTTTGAAAATTATATAGCGGAAGACAGATTAATCATATTAATCTATTTATGCATGTAAAAATATCTACAATCTAGGAACTTATAACATAATATAAAGCATGTAAAAATCTAAAAAATAAATAACATAAAGGTATTGATCATATCAATATCTATCTAGATTTAATCTAGTATCTAGTAGAGATCTGCCTCTATACTTGTGCGTGGGTCGAGAACTCCACTACTGATTTTTAGTGATGAACTTCTTCATCCAGACATTTTTCTTAGTAGCTTCACTTGCAGCTATGTACTTTACCTTAGTGGTTGAATCAGCTATAGTTTGCTGTTTGAAACTCTTCCATCTCCGTGCTCCACCATTAGAGTAAAGCATATCATCTGGGTCTGATTGAAAACTAAAGTTGGAATATCCTTCTAGTTTAAGACCAAATCTACCATATATTAGAAAAATATTCTTAGTTCTTCTCAGGTATTTAAAAATATTTTTTATTGCTTTCCAATGATTTTCTCCTAGATCAGCCTGAAATCTACTAACCATGCTTAAGATATAAGCAATATCAGGCCTGGTACATAGCATAGCATACATTATTGATCTTACTGCCAAACCGTAAGGAATAGAACTCATTCTCTTTCTCTCTTCAGGTATCTTGAAGACATCTTCTTAAAGAGCTATATGCCTTGACTCACTGGTAAGTAACCTCTTTTACTCCCATCCATGTTGAACCTTTTAAGCACTAAGTCAACATACTTAGACTAGGATAAGCCTAGCATCCTTTTAAATCTATCCCTATAGATCTTAATACCAAGTACATAAGATGCTTCTCCCAAGTCTTCCATGAGAAACTTACTTGATAGCCAGAACTTGATCAATTATAATATTAGGATATCATTCCCAATGAGGAGTATGTCATCTACATATAGAACCAAGAAAACTATGGCACTCCTACTAGTCTTCTTATATACACAAGATTCATCCATATTATTGATGAAGTCAAACTCTTTGACTATAACATCAAAATGGATATTCCAACTCCTTGAAGTTTGCTTTAATCCATAAATAGATTTCTTAAGTTTGCATACCTGATTTGATCTCTCACTTAAGATAAATCTTTCTGGTTATGACATGTAAATCTCCTCCTCCAAAAAACCATTAAGAAAGATGGTTTTTACATCTATTTGCCATATTTCATAATCAGGTATACTGCTATGGCAAGCATAATCTGAATAGATTTGAGCATGACAATAAGTGAGAATGTTTCATCATAATCTATATCCTATTTTTGCCTGAAATCCTTAGCCACCAATCTGGCCTTATATGTTTCAACTTGGCTATCTACTTCAATCTTTTTCTTATAGACCCATTTGTATCCAATAAGGTTCACACCCTCTAGTGCATCAACCAATATCCATACTTTGTTGATGTACATGAAGTCCATCTTAGATTTCATGGCATTTAGCCATCTATCAGAGTCCTTACTTATGACAGCTTTCGTATAGGTTAGAGGTTCATTATTCTTAGTGATTTGGACTTCATTATTCTCAATAATGAACCCACACCTCACAGATGCATGTCGCACTCTATCAGACCTTCGGATAGGAGTTATGTATTCTGGTTCTTTCCTATTTATGCATTTATTTGGTTGAGAAATTTTTATTTGTTCATCTTGAACTTCACTAAGTTCAATATTTCTTCTACTGTCTCTTTCTAGGATAAACTCTTTCTCCATGAAACTGGCTTGCCTACTTACAAACATCTTTTATTCAGTAGAATGGTAGAATAGATATCCCATACTATCTTTAAGATATCCTATAAATAGATATTTATCTGCTATAGCATTTAGCTTATATCCAAAATTTTTTTTGACATATGCCAGACAGCCCCATATCTTAAGATACTTAAGATTAGGTTGCTTACCTCTCCATATCTCATATGAAGTGCTAGATATAGACTTAGAAGGTAGTCTATTTAAGATATAAATTACGATCTCGAGGGCATAATCCCAAAATAAGCATATCATGGACTATACCATATCCAATAAAGTATAATTTCTTCTTTCAACTACACTATTTAATTATGGTGTATAAGGAGGGATTCATTCAGATAGTCTAGAAAATCACTAGATAAGTATTCTTCTCCTCGAATTGATCGAAGAATTTTTATACTTTTTTTAGTTTATTTCTTGACCATACTTTGATACTCTTTGAATTTATCAAAGGCTTTGGATTTATGTTTCATAAGATTCATATATCCAAATTTAGAGAAATCATTAGTGAACGTTATAAAGTAAGAGTATCCAGTTTGGCATGAGTTGTCATAGGACCACATATATTTGTATGTATAAGTCCTAATAACTCAGTTGTCCTTTTTCCATGTCCACTAAATGGAGTCTTAGTCATTTTACCCATGAGACAAGATTTACAAGTTCCTAATGATAAATAATCATAAGGATCAAAGAACTTTTCTTTATATAACTTGTTAATCCTATTCTCACTTATATGACCAAGTCGATAATGCCAAAGTAAAGTATTATTAACATGTTCTTTCTTTTACTTTCTATTTTCATCAATATGAAAAATATTATCATTCAAAGATAGAGCCAAAAGACCATTATTGAAAATGCCAGAATAAATAATTTTATTAGAATATTTAATTGAGCAACCATTGCTTATAACATCAATTTCATAATCTTATTTTAATAACAAGTATACATAAATAATATTTTTAATGATCTTAGGCATATAATAATAATTTTTTAGCTCTAAAATCTTTCTAGAAGGTAACTTCAAAATATTTGTCCCTATAGCTTCTGCTTGGATGGACCACCTCTAGTATCGTAGAGCTCGATGTCACCCTTATTCAAAACTCTAATTTTCTGCAGCCCCTATAAAGATTTGTAGATATGAGAATTGCAAGCAGTATCCAATATCTAAGAGTTTGAAATAGAAGAATTTAATGATAATATTATATATATCTCATACATATCTTTTGGTGCAATACTTGTACCAGTCTTTACAATTGCAAGGTAAGCCTTACAATTTCTTTTCTAGTGACCTACTTTGCTATAGTAAAAGCAAGCAGCTTGTCCGGAGGCCTTCTTCCCCTTCTGCTCTTATTTATGCCATCTTTAGGGTTCAGCCTCCTCTTTGACCCCTTTTTACCTATCTTCTTCTTGAAAATTCCATCTACAAGAAGAAAAGGAGTTTTATCCTTCTTGATATGGCTCTCTGCTATTTTAAGCATATTTAACAGCTCAGGTAAGAAAGTATTCAGTTTGTTCATATGATAGTGAAGGAACCAGATCTAGGATTTTAGAACTAGATCTTGAAACTTTTTCTAGATTAGTAGTGGAAGACTCAAAATTAATCAAATTAATTCTAAATATCAGATAATCCCTAGATTTAAGACCATATTATATGATTATTGCATGGCATTTAAATCTAAATAAAAAATAAACAAGAAAGAAAGGTCGATCACATCAACCTAGATCTACACTACATCTGATGCATGTATGAAAAAATAATAGATTAGATCTATTACCTGAGTGAGTTAGACATTCTAACTCACTGATCCAAGCTTGAGGATGAAGTTGCAAGCCGTATACATATCCGGCCTCTAGGTGTCATCCACACGAGCCCACGATCACGATCAGAAATGCAGATGCTAGAAATCAGCACAATATGCTAGTATTGGGCTGATCTTTCTTCGATAATTGATCCGATGCCTCCTTTTTTCTAGATTGGACTCTTCTAAAGAGGAGGAGGAGAAGAGGTTTTAGATATGAGAAACTCTTAGAAAACCCAAGGAAGAAGGAAGGGAAGAGATGAACACAGCAACCCTAGAAGAAGACCCTCTTCTTCTTCTCTTTACTCTCACCTAGACACCTAGTTTTGTATCTATTGAATCTCAATGCCCAGAGGTTCTCCCCCTCTGAATTTTACACACCTCAAAGCCCTCTTAAAGGTATGTATTTCACAAAAAATTTAAGCCAAAATTCATTCAAAATATATAAGAAAAGAAGAGTCATCGTCTAGGTCAAATACTAGACAAGGAAAGGTCA
Organism: Cocos nucifera; assembly: GCA_006176705.1. NCBI lineage: Eukaryota > Viridiplantae > Streptophyta > Magnoliopsida > Arecales > Arecaceae > Cocos > Cocos nucifera. Next base: position 149,820 of record QRFJ01001908.1, read on the forward strand.
AACAGGGCATGTCAAGAGGTGCCCAAGAGTTGGACACCCCCTCCATAATTTTTGGCATGTACCAGCAAGAAAAGGCACACAAGAAAAGGGGTTTCTCACATAAAATAAGAGAGAAATTAATTAGGAGAGGGGGTGGCACCTTTTAGGAAGAGTTTGGATTTGTTAGGATTCTATCTCATAGAATCTAATATCAAAACAAACTCCTTCTTTGACTTGGTCTTCTATCCAATTAGCATATGAGTAAGAGAGGGAGAGAGGGGCATATGTGAAGATCAGAAAGAAAAAAAAATTTCATGAAAAATATAAAAAAAATAGGCATGGGGGGCATTGGGACTAAGGTAGTGCAAGGAGGAATCCTAGTCTTACTAGGATTCTATCTATGACTTGGTCAAAGTGGTTTCTTAAACCAAATTAAACCAAAACAAACTCAACCAAATTAAATTAGGTTCTAACCCAATTAATGGTTCAATTAAATTATATTTAATTCTAATTATTTTTTTAATTAAATTAGAAAATTGGATTGAGCTAAGTCTTAGTTAGACTAGGACTAGTTTTTCCTCGCACTTGACTTATTCGATAAGTTAAGTGGACTTGATCTAATCAAATCCAAATCAAATCTAATTAAATTATATTTAATTAGACTTAATCTCAACTCTTTGGCTTAATCAAATTAAGTTAATTAATAATTGAATTACTAATTAATCCTCCTGCAACACTTGCATTAGGTTAAATATCAATCATATTGATCGTTTAACTCTAGAATGATTTTCAATCACTGATCAACCATCTGATCAGATCATAAGCTCTAATGTGTGTAACCTCATAGGTCCGAACCTAAGTTGGTAGTATAGAAATAAATTTCTATACCAATCAAAGTGATCATCTAGCAATGATATTCGACGGTCGGATTGGTCGAATGTGTAGAACACTATCCTTAGAATCCATGCGGATATAGTTTCCATATAATTCAACCCCTTGACCAAAATGCTCGTAGGACACCTCAGAGTTGAACTGTCAACTTTGATCAAATTATCCACATTATATTTTAAAATATCAAATCCATTTGATGGATTATCCTAGCCAAGGTTTTGCTATATTGAAATATAGTGATACATTCTTCTCCAACTCTTGGAGTGGTCAATTCTATCTTGATCACACACCGACTTTGTAAGTACTTGATTGTGCCCAGAAGCCTTCCATTACTGAATTAGAATTTCAATTAGTCCTATACCAAAGCATAGTCATGAACTGATTTAAGGACTAATCGATAAGTCCTATCTTGATCACACACCAAAGCCATCTTAAATCTGCGATTGAACTCATTGCTCATCGCAGCCAGCACAATGCAGTGCACCATGGCTCGATCACTGAGCCACTTCTGATAAGTATCTCTGATAGTTTCATGTGCATTTGCAGTTGACTCCTTAGGTACATCATCCATTATCATATGTAGGATACATTCATGCTCTAGGATAATCTTTAACTTTTGGTACCAGCTATCGAAGTTGCATCCCACCAACTTATCATGTCCAATAATGATCAAAGCGATAGGAAAGTGGCCATATCTACACAAAGAAAATTAATAATCTAATTAATAATTGATTCATTAAATCTAAAGATTTAGACTTTTAATCAAAAGGTTCTCCCACTATTTTATTCAAATTGGTAGCCACTATCTCCAATTCGAGGAATTACCCTAATTCCTTAGTGGGTACTAGAATCCACATAGACTGCACAAGTGTCCAACTTTGGTTGGCCAACCCATGTGCATCTAAGGGTATGTTTATAACCAATTGTTTCTCCAAACAACTTTTAGTAATTAAATTTTGCCCTACTCCCTAATCAGTTGGCTTTAACCTTCTCAAAAAAGGGTCTAGTTAGGTCCAACCATTAATATGACCATACTTGGTCCATCCAACCAAAGAATGGTCATGCCCAACTTTGGTTGGCCCACTTGACCATCATTTAGAAAGATGTATCCAAGAGATCATATAATGAATGATAATTTCATCAATCGATAAGCATCAGGCCTTTAGGCCTTCAATGATTATCCAAATAATGGACCCATTATCATCTACTTTAATGGGAGGCTATGATCCAGTTATCATATAACTATTTTATTTTAGAGACCTAATAATTTTAGAGGATTTAATTTGAAGATGAGGAAAGATCAGATGAACCAGCTTGTTATGATCCTCCCACTAACTTCACCAAGTCAGCTTAAGGAAGACCATTAATAGGCTAGTCTAGGAACACCTAAATCAGTCAAACTGATTTATCTAGCTGATATGGGTCAGCTCGATGGTCAAGTAATCCGATCAAAATATAATTTTACCAAAAGGCCAAGTAAGTTCGATCAGTGGGAGGGTCTGCCAAAGCTTGCCTTAGACACCATCAGAAATGGCCAGGTAAGTGGGCTGCCAATTAATAACCACCATTCTGGTTTACCTTAGACACCAACTGATTTAATTAGTTTCAATTAGATTAACCTAACAGTTCATGCTATACCGCATAGCCAAGAATCAAGTTCATCTTTAGTCTCGTTAAAGACTTGGACTTGACCAACTACAACTATTGTAATTGATCTAGAGAATCATTGATCTAATCTAAGATAATAATTGATTAGATTTAGTCAATTCTCTAATTAAGTCCATTCTTTAATCTAATCCTAGGTCTAACCCAATTAATGGATCTAATCCCTACTAACCCTTTTAACCGAATGTGTTATGATTCATGTCTTAGGATCTTCAATTTACAATCCTAGATCCTAATCAAATAACTTCTTAATTTTTAATTAAGTTTTGGATTGAGGGTTGGAGTTTGGCTTTTCGAAAATGATTTTTATGTTTATAAAATACTTTTACAATATGGCTCTACTAACCAAGTTGCATGTTTGATTCATAATCAATATACGAGTAAGAAGAGTATGAAACTACTTTAGATCTAATCTAAATAAGTTCATGTAATTGAAATAATTTCAACATCAATCAATCGTAAGTCAACTTAGATCAAATCTAATATATTTATGATGATTAAAATTAGATTAAAATATTTTTAATCAGATCATAAAATCTCTTAGATCTAATCTAAAATTTTATGATCAAAGTTTTAAATCAGCACGTACTAGGACAACCTTTTCACTATAAGGGATAAATCTTACAGTAGGACAATCTTATAAGATTAGTTCGTACAATCTAAAATTTTACTTTTAAATTTAAAATATTTTTAAATAAATCATAAATAATATTAGATCATATTTAATAAATTTATGAATAATATTAGATCTATACGAACTAGGATAATCATTGCACTGTAAGGGGTAAACCTTACAACAGGACAATCTTAAAGTAGTTCGTATGATCTAAGATTTTAATTTTAGATTTTAATATTAGATTATTAATTAGATCTAATCCAAAAATAATCCAAGCATGCATCAATAATCATATAATAATTAATCTGACTCTAATACCAGTTGAAGGAACTAGATCTAGAGTTTTAGGGCTAGATCATGAAACTTTTCTATATCAACAGCGGAAGACTCAAAATTAATCTAATTAATTATAAATATCAGATAATCTCTAGATCTAAGACCATATTATATAATTATTGCATGATATTTAAATCTAAATAAAAAGTAAATAAGAAGAAAAGGTTGATCACATCAATCTAGGTCTACACTACATCTCATGAATGTATGAAAAAAATTAATAGATCAGATCTATTACCTAAGCGAGTTAGATGTTCTAACTCACTAATCCAGGCTTAAGGATGAAGTTACAAGTCATACATATGTCCAGCCTCTAGGAGTCATCCACACGAGCCCACTATCATGATAAAAAATTCAGATGTTGAAAATTAGCATAGTATGCTAGTACTAAACTGATCTTTCTTCGATGGTTGATCAGATGCCTTCTTTCTTCTAGATTAGACTCTTCCAAAGAGGAGAAGGAGGAGAAGAGATTTTAGATATGAGACACTCTCAAAAAACCAAAGGAAAAAGGAAGGAAAGACATGAACACAGCAACCCTAGAAGAAGACCCTCTTCTTCTTCTTTTTACTCTCACCTAGACACCTAGTTTTGCATCTATTGAATCTCAATGCCCAGAGGTTCTCTCTCCCTAATTTTTACACACCTCAAAGCCCTATCAAAGGTCTATATCCCACAAAAAATTTAAGCCAAAATTTATTCAAAATATTTAGAAAAAGTAGAGTCCTTATCTAGGTCAAATACTAGACAAGGAAAGATCAAATAGGGCAAGTCAAGGGGCACCCAAGAGTTGGGCGCGCCCTCCATAATTTTTGGCATGTACCAGCAAGGAAAGGCACACAAGAAAAGGGGTTTCCTACATGGGATAAGATAGAAATTAATATGGAGAGGGGGTGGCACCTTTTGGGAAGAGTTTGGGTTTGTTAGGATTCTATCTCATAGAATCCAATATCAAAACAAACTCCTTCTTTGACTTGGTCTTCTATCCAATTACCATATGAAAAAGAGAGGAAGAGAGGGAGAATACGTGAAGATCAAGAAGAAAAGGATTTTTCTTGAAAATATCAAAAAAATAGGCATGGGGAGCATTGGGACTAAGGTGGCGCAACGAGGAATCCTAGTCTTATTAGGATTCTATCTATGACTTGGTCAAAGTGGTTTCTTAAACCAAATTAAACCAAAACTAACTCAAAAAAATTAAATTAAGTTCTAACCAAATTAATGGTTTAATTAAATTAGATTTAATTCTAATTTAATTTTTTAATCAAATTAGAAAATTGGGTTGACCTAAGTTCTAGTTAGACTAGGACTGGTTTTTCTTTGCACTTGACTTATCCAATAAGTCAATTGGACTTGATCCAATCAAGTCCAAACCAAATATAATTAAATCATATTTAATTAGACTTAATCTCAATCCTTTGACTTAATTAAATTAAGTCAATTAGCAATCAAATTGCTAATCAATCCTCCTACAACACTTGCACTAGGTTAAACATCAATCATATTGATCGTTTAACTCTAGAATGATTCTCAATTATTGATCAACCATCTGATCAGATCATGAGCTTTAATATGTGTGACCTCATAGGTTTGAATCTAAGCCAGTAACATAGGAATAAATTTCTATACCAATCAAAATGACATCTAGCAATGATACTCGACGACCGATAGATCGAATGTGTAGAACATCATCCTTAGAACCCATGCGGATACAGTTTTCATATAATTCATCCTCCTGATCAAAATGCTTGTAGGATACCTCAAAGTTCAACTGTCAACTTTGATAAGATTGTCCACATTGTATTTCAAAATATAAAATTCATCTAATGGATTACTCTAGCCAAGGTTTTGCTATATTTAAAAACAGTGATATATTCTTCTCCAACCCTTGGAGTAGTCAATTCCATCTTCATCACACACCGACTTCACAAGTACTTGACTGTGCCTAGAAGCCTTTCATTACTAAATTAGAAATTCAGTTAGTCTGGTACTAAAGCATAGTGAGTTGCTTGCAAGTCGCTAAGATGATCTCAGATCTAAGGGATACTTATACCTATGTCTTATCAGAGACATCCTCGATAGTAGAATGCTCTAGAGTTGGTCATGTTCAATGATGATGTACCCATACATCTCATCTGTATGCCATACCAGTGTCTTTACACTCTTTGGTTAAGAGGACAACCAACCTATATGGCATATAGCGACCTATGCTCGATAGATGCTATCGTCCTATTTAACAGCATATCATTTGATCGTGAACTGATTTAAGGACTAATCGATAAATCCTCTTTTTATCAAAACTAAATAGTTCTAAGGACTTCATCACAAAAATGGAGTTCGTTAGAAGATGAAGACTTGTGATGAAAAACATGCCAAAGTATTTTATTTATCAATGATCGATTACATATGCAAAGTAGCTCAACCATTAATAGGCTAACGATTGGCTTTCGGGACATAAGTTCCAACAGATAGTTCATAATAAATTATGAAATGATTCTGAAAGTGATTGTAGGATCAGATCCTGACTTAACTTGCCATCCATAATAAAATCTAATTGACCTAATCGAATGATCAGGTCAATTACCATCAATACACACTACTATAAAAAAGAGCTACGGTAGTGGTTTGTAACCATCGAACTACTATCGTAGTCTAAAAAGTCACTGCCATAGGCTATGATAGCAATTTTCTAACCGCTGCCATTGCATCCATCATCGTAGCTCTATGGCAGCAATTGTTTGGACTGCTGCCATAGATAGCCTATTGCAGCGGTTTATAAACTGCTGCAATAGATTAACTTATAATAGCGGTTACGTACCTACTGCTATAGGTTATTTATAGCAGCGATTATATAACTGCTGCCATAGGTAATCTATAGCAACGATTTCTTAACCGCTACCATAGATCTAATGTAGCGGTTGGTACCGTTAACACCACAGACCTATGGCAGTGGTTGGCATGGATATGACAGCGATTGGTATGGATATGGCAGCGGTTATAAAACCACTGCCATAGATTTTTTATAATTAAAAAAATTAAAATTTTTATTTTTTTATATATTTTATCTGATAAATATAGATATATAATAAAAAAATATAATAAATATAAAAATTATTCTAAAATACTAAAATTTTATTATTGAATAAAATTTATTATAATATTTTTTAAAAAAATAAAATACATAAAAAATCTCCTAAATCTACGTCATCGGAGCTGGAGCTGGAGCTGGAGCCTGAGCCGGAGCTGGATAGAGCTAGTGCTGGAGCCGGAGTCGGAGCTGGAGCTAGAATGCGGGCCAATATATCCTCGAAGCCCATGACTCCAAAACGTGCATTGAGGTGGATGAAGTATGCTCCGACTGCTCCTCGAATGCTGAATTATGTGTAACCCATCGAGAGGCAGGGATGAAAGCTAGATGGCATTTCGGTGCCATCATGACCTGCAACGTTAATGAACATTAATCAATATAACATATTGAACAATAATATTAGTATAGCATCAATAATCTCTAATATTTATATCAGATGGGGGTTCTCTTAGTGGCCGACACGGCACGACCTATCGGTACGGCATGGTAGGGCCCGGCTTACCGATATGGCACGGTCTACCAGCATGGCATACATTTTTCTTAAGCTTCCAAAGATCCAAAGAAAGAGAGCTTTTTGACCAAAATAAGAAAGAAATAAAGGAAAATTTAAATAAAAATCAATAATTAGACTCTAATAATTTATACCAGAATATTGAAGTCATCGTCTAGTGGCATCTATAATATAGACATCACCATCGCTCTTGATAAATGTGTCTGGGACGTCGACAGTACTAGGTAAGTTTTGTCCTAGAAGAGCGCTTTGCATGCATGGTTCAACATCATCATCAACTTCGATATCATCAAAAAATATGCTTAGGCACCATCCTCACAACAATACCCCATTGAGGCTCCAAGGAATCACTAACGTAGAAGACTTGACTAGCTTGGTAGACAAGTATATATGGTTCTTCAGTGCGGAGATGGCATTGCATGTTAACAAGAGTAAAATCACACTTATCAGTCTTCATCCCAGATTGTGATTAGGTGTCAAACCAATCGCACTTCATCAACGTGATCCTTCCTTTAGAATAATAGTCCAAGATAATTATCTTCTCCACCACGCCATAATAGTTCAAATCCTCCGTACGAGACTATGAATCCCTCGAGCTAGCATAACATCCAGTGGTGGCGCTTAACATGATGCCACTATTTTATGTTGCCATATTTACAGACCTGTTATGAATATTAAATCTATAGCCATTAATGATAAGCTATTTATACTCACGCACAGTATGATTAGGGCCCATTGAAAGAGCATGCACTTCAGGGCTCACACACTGAGCAGCAATCTTCACACCTAATTAAGCAGATGACACCTAATTAGTAAATATATTCTAATAAGTTGTACCAGACAAGAATATATAATCACTTACATGATCTTTGAACCATTTAAAAAATTTATTGCTATGCATTTTCTCTTTCTCCTGCATACTTAGAGTGCCATATTTTACTCTTATGATCTTTTTGTGTTTGCTGCATGTATAAAAAATAAATTTAGATATAATTGGATATTTTTTTTAATTATTATGAAATAAATAATGTTGAGTAACTCACCTTATGTACGGCTCAATGAAATCACAGTTGAAGAACACGTAGCGGTGTGCCTTATCCTTTCCTCAATGCTCAAATTAGTGAGGCGGTATGAAGTAGGAAGTCCATCTGACTGTGGAATGGAATCAAATGTAGGCTCAATTGGCTCATACTGATCATCCTGATTCCTCATTGGCTGATTATGACATGTCTCGAGCTTGTTTAAGTATATGGTACAAAAATCCATATACTCTTGACCCAAATAACCTTCTACTATAGATCTCTCTAGGCGATTCATATTTCTTACATAAGATTTTAGAGTTTGAATATTTCTCTCAGTAGGATACATCCATCGATAGAATACTGGGCCTCCAAGTGCAACTCTCCCCCAAAGGTGCATGGTGAGATGCATCATAACCATAAAAAATGATGGTGAAAATATCTTCTTTAGATCACATAATATAGTCACCACCCTTGCCTTCATTTTCTTCACGTCTTTCTTAAGAAATCTCTTTGTACAAATATCTCTGTAAAAGTTGTAAAGATGAATAACCTCCATTCTAACATTTTTTGGTAATACACGGTGAATAGCTATTAGGATCAAATCCTACATCAGTACATGATAATCATGAGTCTTCAATCCTCAAAGTTTGACATCCTTACTATTCACACACTTTGATATGTTGCTTGAGTATCCATCTGGGACTTTTATGTTCTCCAACACACGAAGAAATATGGACCATTCGAAAGCATTCATAACATAGCATGCATGAGGAAGCCTCCACTGTTCTCCCCCTATCGACTCTGGATGGAGTGATCTTCTAATACCCCATTCTTTCAAGTCAAGTTGAAAATTCAAGTCATCCTTGGTCTTATCCTTGATATTCAAGATTATTGCCAAAAGGAGCTCATACACATTCTTTTCAATATGCATTACATCTAAGCAGTGGCACAATAAGTTTGTCTCCTAATATGGCAAGTCAAAGAAGATGCTCTTTTTTCTCCAATTAAAGTGTGTATCATCTTTCTTTGATCGATGCTTCCTTTTTTTATCACTAATTGGATCATCTTTCCCAAATTCAACACTAAGACCATCCAACTCTCTAAGTACTTCACTCTCAGACATCTGGGTAGGCGCCTCACCTTCTTCAACAATGCCATCAAAGGAGCGTGCATCCCTTCTGTATGGATGGTTTCGATAGAGAAAACGTCGATGCCCCATGTAGCTAAAGCTCATCCAATGTGTCAACCTTCTAGATCGGGTGTTTCTTTCATAGATCGGGTATGCTAGCTCACCTTTGGTACTCTAACCCAATATTAGGGCAAAGACTGAAAAGTCATTTATTATCCATAAAAGCATTGCGCGCATGGAGAATGACTCATTCAGCAAAGCATCAAAAGTTGGAATACCTTGAATGCTCCATAACTATTTTAGCTTGGCAATAAGAGGCTGCAAATAAATATCAATATCATTACCTACTTCCATTGGTCCAGGGATGAGCACTATCATGAAAGCAAAGGATTTTTTCATACACATCCATGGTGGGAGGTTGTAAACATGAATAAATAAATACTGGCGATACACTATGAATAGTATTTATATGCTTGAACGGATTGAAACCATCGCACGACAAGCCCAACCTCATATTACGTATCTCTTATGCAAAGTTGGAATGTAATTCATTAAACTTCTGCCATGCCTCTCCATCGGCTGGATGTCTCAATGCATCATCTTTTGTTCGGTCCTCTTAATGCCATCTTATGTCCTTTAATGTCTTTGCCGACATAAATAATTTTTGTAGTCTCAAAATTTAAAGAAAATGCCACATCAATTTTTGAGGTACATGAGTCGATGTGCCATCTTTATTCTATTTCCATCTTGATACACCGCACCTTGTGCACTCGTTGTGGTTGACATCCCCCTCCTAATAGAGCATGCAATCATTAGGACATGCATGTATCTTGGTATAAGTAAAGTCCAGCTATTCAATAATCTTCGATGCTCATAATTATTCTTCAAAATTCATGCATCATTCGAAAGAATGTCCTCCAAAAGCTCTAGTATGCAGTTCACCATATTATTACTGAACCTGTTGGAGCATTTTGCATGTTAAAATTGGATTAAGAACTCAAGCTTCCCCATCTTTTCACATCTAGGATACAATAGAACATTAGCATCCTCCATCAACTTACGGACCTTCTCCACATCCTCATTGTTTGTCATTCGACCAATCACAGGATCAGACATGGACATGGATGCATCGTCATTATGGCTAACGAAGAAAAAAATATCATGAACCATTTGTTTCACTCCCCCTTCAGATTTATCGCCTCCTTGCGGCCTGCCCTCACCATGTTGGTCCCAACAAATTTTATAACCGACTTTAAAGCCATAAATAGTGAAGTGATCATTGACATTTTGATGAGGTAGCCATGGCCCACCCATACACTTTTTACAAGAACATTGGATCAGTCCATAGTCCCTAAATTTCTCTATAGCATAATCAAGAAATTTTTAAAGTCTAGCCTTATATTCTGGCAAGAGCTTACTAAATTTTATCCACCCCTTATTCATTTTAAAAATGATGATACTGCAAGTAAATCATGTATGGAACTTAGATTAAATATCATTTTCAGATATGCAATAAATGCACCCTATCACCAACTAATAGGTAAAGATAGGTCCTATCTCATTCAGAAATTATATTAATTCTATTGGTTCATTAGAGTAATCAAATAATATGCAACAGAGATTGAATGAAATTTTGACAGTATTTTTCCTTAGTTCTCCCATGTAGGGAGAACAAAAGAAAAATACTATCCAAAATTTCATTCAAAATTTTTAGTATATTGTTTGATTATTGTAATTACCTATAGAATTATCTGTAATTTTTAAACTATCCATATTGGACCATCAATTGATCATTGTACATAATTCTCTAATCCATATAATTACATATAATTGTACGAATGTCGGAGATTATGTACACTAATCAATTAACTTGTCCATCGTTATGCAATGTAATAAATAAAAGCAATAAAATATAAACATCCAAAAAATATTATGCAATAAATTCTATAACATGAATTACATTCATAAATAATTAATGATGGTGGCGAGGTCGGATCCCTCTCTTCCTCTCTTAAGTATAGATTCATCGAATATTCGGATTTGGATTCGATATCAGTAATTAAAATTGATTCCAAATCTAAATATCTAGGTTCTAATCCAAACCCAGCCCGTTGATAGATCTAGTCCATAATCGTCGACATGGCACAGCCTAAGACTACCACCACGGCATGGCCTAAAAACTACGGCATGCAGATAATTATAATATTATAATAAATATTTATAATATTTATTATAAATATTTTATAAATTATTATAAATATACATGATTAATAAATAATACTATAAAATTTTAAAAAAAATTATACCTATGGCTATAGAGAGCGGGTCGCACCGAAAGCTCCGAGGGTCGCCGACGATGATGCTAGAGGAGGACGACGGCACTAGAGGTAACCTATAAAAATAAAAGCAAGATAGTGAGATAGAGAAGAGAGAAAAAGAGAAAAAGAGAGAGAGAGCAGGGATGATCGGGGATGGGAGGGCCAGGGGAAGGGGGCATAGTGATGAGGAGGCCAAAGGAGGCTTCGCACTCGACCGGGGGAGGGTCAGAATGGTGGTTTCATGGGGGCCGAAGGAGGGTGGAGGGGGGTCATAGCAGGAAGGGTCGAGGGTGGATGGGGTTCGGGGGTTTCACAGGGGGCCGAGGGAGGGTCGGATGGGGTTCGAGGGGGTTTCAGGCCGAGGGAGGGTCGGATGGAGGGTGGGGGGCAGGTGGGGGGGGTGGAAGGAGGGGCGATCGGGATGGGGGGCCGGAGAGGAGGGGAGGAGGGGTCGAAAGGAGGGAGGAGGGGCGACGCTGGCGGGGGGGAGGAGGATCGACGTCGGGGAGGGAGAGGGGCGACGGGTCGGGAGGGAGGAGGGGCGATGCCAGGGGGGAGAGGGCGGCAGTCGATCGACGGAAAAGAGGAGGGGAGAGAGAGAGATCGAGCGCGCACGATAGGAAAAAAAAAAATTAAAAAATTTTTAATCTAACCTATGGCAGTGGTTATCGAACCGCTGTCATATATCTACGACAGCGGTTATCCAAAATCGCTTCTATAGATCTACAACAGTGGTTCTATAACTGCTGCTGTAGATCTATAGCAGCGATTTTTATAACCACTGCTATAGGTGAAAAATAATTTTTTTTCTTATTTTTTTCTAAATATTATATAATTTTAAAATTTAATGTCCATCTTTCCTATTCATTACCTAAATAATTATCATTAGAGTATCATCGTAAAAGGTCGCCTTGATTCGATGGCCCTAGCTTCATCGATCAGAAAAATTTGATTTCGATGATCACGAATGATGATACAATGATCTGATAGATGAAGATCTTCGATGGATCCAAAAACCTGTAACGATGATTTCAATGATGTTTGTAGCATACTATCAAAGTTTCACTTCAATCGGATATCGTTATCATGGTCAATTTAGTATGGAATGATTTCGATCGTTAAATTAGAAACAAGCGATCAAAGGGTTAAACGACATTCGATTATGAGATAATTTTTTAGTTAAATAATTTTTATTATAATTTTAAATATTTTATACAATGATGATAGTAAAATTTAAATCATTTTCATATAAACTATTCATGTTAAGCAGATATTGCAAAAGCACGAGCATAACAACCAGTGAAGTTTCAGAATGGTTATCAGGAGACGTATAGTTTTAGATCGTTCTTCATCTCACGAGTTGAATTTTATAATCACCACCATAAAAAAAATGATTAAAGTAGTAGCCAAGATCATTTATAAAAAAATTATCTCATAATCGGACACCGTTTGGTCCTTTGATCACTCGTTTATCATTTAACGGTCGAAACTAACCTATACTAAATTGACCAAGATAACGATATCGATTGAACTAAAACATTGATAGTACACTACAAACATCATTGAGATTATCATTGTAGGTTTTTGGATCCATCGAAGGTCTTCATCTATCAGATCATCGCATCATCGTTCGTGATCATCGAAATCAAATTTTTCTGATCGACGAAGCTAGGGCAATCGAATTGAGGCGATCGTTTGCGAAGACACTCTAATGATAATTATTTAGATACTGAATGATAAAGATGGGCATTAAATTTTAAAATTATATAATATTTAAATATATATATATATATATATTGCGGTGGTTATAATTAACCGCTGTCATAAATTAGATTATAGCAGCGGTTCCTACTAACCGCTGTTATAGGTTCGACTTATGGCAGTGATTATAATGAACTACTGCTACAGGTCGATCTATGGCAGTAATTTTTTGTAACCGCTATTATAGGTCCGACCTATGATAGTGGTTTTTTCTAAGCACTGCTATATGTCAGACCTATAGCAGCGGTTACAAAAACCATTGCCATAGATCTGACCTATAGCAACTGTTAATGAAAACCGCTGTCGTAGGAGCTATGGCAGCAATTTCGAAAATTGCAATCATAGTAAGCGTTGCCATAGGCCATTTTTGTAGTAATGACATGATCATGTATGGATGATCCTTCAGCCATCCTAGCATGGAATAACTACTTAAATATCTCATATTTAGTAGTCGGACTTTGTTCTCCATAAAACTCTTTTAAATTGAGCAATATGGACTAAGTGTCTATACCATCATGCTGCCTCTATAACTCATTACTCATAGAGGCCAGTATAATACATTTGACAGTTAAAGAATCATTTTGCCACATCTTATATATGAATTTTTCTTCCTCTATGGCATCTTCCCATAATGGCTCAAGATTAGGGGCATCAAGAATATAGAAGAGATTTTCTTGACTAAGCATAATTTTTAGATATCTCAACCAGTCCACATAATTAGGACCGATCAATTTATTTGAATCCAATATACCACACAGTAAAAGTAAAGAAGCCATATAGAATTTAATCTACATAATAAAAAATATTACATAAGAAAATAACTCATGATGACATAAATAATTAAATTAGAACTTTAATTTAATTATGTCTTCCTCTATTTTATCGGATATTATAGCCCTCTTTTATGATAATGGAGAAATCCTAATTGATTTTCTTAGTGGGATTGAGACCCTAATTCCTCATAAAAGTTTTTATGGTTGTACAACAAATCTTTTATGAGTTTAAAAATAGAAAACTCTTTCCAATTGTATCTCATACAATTCTCAATATAATCATGGCCTCTAAAACATTAATAGCTTTATGGTTGCACAACAAACTATAATGTTTTTGTTAAGTTGGACCCTTTATTTCTATACAGTCAAATTTGAATATTACTATCCTTATGGTTACACAATAAAGCAGTATATCCAAAAATGCTATAAGCATCTTAATGCACCAGGACAATATTATGTTACTCCCTATAATAGGTCTTGCGGTTATACAATAAACCTAATATGGTTTGTGACATAATAATGATCTAGCATGAAGGAAGGCCTTAATGTAGTGAATATAACACTTAGTACCCAATCAAGAATTAAATTAATCTAATTAACTAGGTAAGTGGGAGAGAGGTGGGGGTCCCCCGTTGCTTTACTTAGATATCAATAAATTGGCCAGGTCAGACAATGGAATAAATTAGAAACCACATTCTCTTTATCAATCATGAACCACTTTTCCAGACACTGATTCATCAATTATATATCAAGACAGGTTCTGCTATTGGTTAAATACATTACAACTTAATATAATTTTAAAGAGGGATTACACTGGTCTCTATGCATATTTTGATTAAAAAGCATAAATATAATGATCATAGCAATTCATATGAAGTATTTGTATGTATTGATCACATCAATCATGACAAATCATAACCATTCATATTAACAAACTAATATGCATCATATGATTTCATCACTCTAGGTTAACTATCTACCATGTAGTAGACATCCATCATTATGCCAGGGCAACCTTGCAGAATAATGTGAATCATAATCTAATTATAAATAATTAAATATGATCACATCATATTATCCATTATGCTATAAAACATTAAGCGTAACAACATATGATTTAACCTAATAAGGATGGCTCTGATACCACTGTAGGGTTTGGGACTCAGGGCAGAAGCACGGATTTCAAATTATTTCATAAAGAAATTTCAAATTCAAATCCTAATCTAGGACCATCTTATTAAATTAAAATCATTTAACATGCATTTATGATATAAACTTAGGGTATAGAATCATACCTGGATTACTAAACCTTGATTTATGTCAGAATTCCGACAGACGTCTAGCAAGGGTACCACCAAGTGTCCACGTGTTCACCCTCCAATGTTGATCCACACGAAGACTTGATCAAGCCTCTAACACCTTCTCAAATTGATTTCTTAAATTAAATTCTTATTGCAAGAATTTAATTTGGGCAGAACCTCCTCTTAGCCTGGCTTTCTTCCTCCTAGCTTTCTCTTTCTTTACTTTCTTTTCTCCTTGTCTTCCTTATCTTTCTTCCTAGATCCTTGTTCTAAAGAAGACTCCTTGTCCTTAATAGGACCTTGTCTTAACAAGGAAAAGAAGAGAGAAATTGGATAATAGGGATAGGGTTGTGAGAAAGAAGGAATGAAATTGATGTCTCAAAAGCCAGATGCACCCCCTATTTATAATTCACATAGGACTGCCTCCTCTAATTTCTCACACCCATTCCCTTCCTTATCTAGATGCCCCATCAGATGTCTCACGCATTATTAAAATCTCAGGACACGTGGATGTACATAGAATTAATTCTAAGAGTTGCTTCAAATAGGACTCTTCAAAATAAAATTCTATGTTGTTTTTTAAGAGTCCCGAGAGTTTATTTGTGGTGCCAAGCACTTGAAGGGTGGAGATCTGATTTGAAGACCATCTAAAGGTCCATAAGGGAGGCATCATATTACATATGAGGCATTGGAATGGGTTAAAGTCCCATACACCTTGGACTCTTGGTCCAAGAGGCACCATTCAAAGGAGGGGTGGGTAGCTTGCTTCTCTCATTTAAATACCAAATAACAACGGAGGAGTTTAATCAGTAGAAGGACTCTTCTGTACCTCCTCCCATCTGAAAGCTATATAAACAAAATTTTACGTAGAAAAATAAGTGGATAAGGATGAAAGAATGTGGCGCCAACTTCCTTCTTACGCCAGGACACCCTAGCACTAGGAATAAATCACCACATACCAAGAGAGAGATTCTTTGGCATGTAGAGTCCAGAAATATAGTGGCCACACTTAGCCCAAATAGCCAAGGGTTAACCTAATTAGGAATCAAATCTGATTTGGATTAAATTGGATTTAATTAGCCCAAATTAGAACCAAATTCAAATGCAGGTGTTAGGGTTTGCAATGTGTGCTAGCATATTCAACTTTCAAACATGATCTAATCCAATTATCCTTAATTAATTTTCTTTGTGTGTGATCCATTGGATTTCACATTTAGCCAGTAGTGGATTTGGATGTAATTTAACCTAATTTGATTAGAAACTAATTAAACTAATTTAGGTCAAATTGAGCTAACCCAATTTGATCAATTAGAATCCTTTCTAATTGGTGATCAAATTAAACTCTTTAATTTGATTGAATCTACAAGACAAGATTGATATCTAACAATGTATCATGTCTACCTAAAAGATATGAAATTTTGATAAAAATATCAAAAATATCTTTTAGTGGAAAGTTACCATATAATTAAATCCTACGATCATCCTGCATCCCGAATATGACTCTGGACATGGAATGGTATCAAATCCAATATCATATTCAAATTTCTTTCAATCTTATAATGATGATTCAATTAATGAAACATTAGAAATCTTTTCTAATTTTTATCATACTTTGATCAAAGTCTTTTTGAATCATCATTTGATTGTAGCAAGTAGGATGTGAGCTCCTCTTACTAGGAGTGATTGATTTCTTGTTGACCTACTCACAACCTCCATATATAATCTACCATATGCAGAACATCCCGTACATGACTAAGTTATGAATGAGTATAAACCAAAATATGGATTCATGCATACAAGATTCTATGACAGTCTTAGATCAAAGAATTACTTGCATAACTCCCACTATGAGAACCATCTATTGACAAGTAGATAAGACATTATTAGATGTTCTCAAG
This sequence comes from Cocos nucifera, assembly GCA_006176705.1. Taxonomy (NCBI): domain Eukaryota; kingdom Viridiplantae; phylum Streptophyta; class Magnoliopsida; order Arecales; family Arecaceae; genus Cocos; species Cocos nucifera. The sequence continues at coordinate 167,108 of QRFJ01001908.1, forward strand.
TTGGATCAATTTAGTGAACCCATTCTTAAATGGAGCACCCATATCCTTGTATTAGTGTCTCATACAAGTGAATGTGAGATCAATCATCCTCTCCATCGAGCATACATAGGATGTGCTAGTCTTTCCAGAAACATTGATCTCCAACTCAATATTCCATCGATCAGAAATATTTTAGATTAGAGTTTTAAGATTTTAGATCTCACAGGTATGATCTCATTATAACCCTAAAATCATAGCTCTAATCTATGAGGTTCATCATAATCTTAAAATAAATAATTAAGATACAGCATATAATAAAATAAAAATATCTTTATTCATTTAAATATGTCATTACAAGAGTTTGGAAGATAAAGAATAACTCATCAAAATACATATTTTGATTAGCTTGTAGGGAATATTTTTTTTAGATTAATCAAGTGCAAGTATTGTAGGAGGATCTATTAGCAATTGGATTGCTAATTGGCTCAATTTAATTGAGCAACTAGGCTAAGATCGAGTTTAATTGAATTTGATTCAATTAAAATTGATTTGGACTTAATTGGGTCAAGTCTAATTAGTTTATGAGATAAGTCAATTACAAGAAATATCAATTTTCTATGTGATTAGGACTTGAGTACAGCTAATTGCTAATTAATTTAAGATTTAAATTAGATTTAAATATAATTTAATCTAATTTAATTAGGCTCCTAGTTGGATTAGGATCATTCTTAATTAGGTTGCATAAATCTTAATTTAAAAGGGTTTTAAAAATATATTTGACCTTGTCAAAATATAGAAGTCCCAATTGGAGTCGGATTCTCCCTTCTCCCTTATGCCATGCACTAAAAACCCCATGACATTTTTTCCTCATAATTGGCATGAGATTTCTCATGCCAATGTGAAGCCCCATGCCCTTTTACTTGGTGGTTTTGGAAATTAGTTTGAATTGGTCAAATTAAGAAAGTTGTTTTGCCTTAGACTTTATTTGATACAGTTTAATGACTCCAAAACTCTATCCATTCTTATGCACCTAAAATAATCAGATTTTGATCTGATTATGGCATGGTTAAGAAGGAATTCTACATGAATTTAAGATATACCATGCCTAAAAGGAATAGGTGGCACCCAAGAATAGGAGGTGCCGAAGAGTTGGGCGCCCCCTATACTTACCTTATCCTCTGACTTTTCCAACTCAGGTCTTTGACCTAGAGTAAACCTCTTCTTGGATGCTACCTTGAGAAGGATTTTTGGGTGTGAGAAAGAGTGAATTTCTTCATAGAAACCAAAGGGAGGATGCTCAGGATTTTTGGGAGGTGTCCAGCGGGGGATGCTCAGGATTTTTAGGAGGTGTCCAAGAGCTGGACACCCCCTAAACTTTCTTTTTTTGACTTTTCCTTCTTAGGTATTTGACTTAAGGAAGGACTGACTTAGGGCATCTTTTTCAAAGAGTCTTTTTGTGTGAGGAAACAAGAAATTTTCATGATAAAATCCAAAGAGAAAGGGGCTAGGGGTGTGGGGATTTGTGCACCAATCTTGTTGGGGCATGAGGCTTCTTTTAGGACAAGTCTTGTGCTTGTCCTATTGAGAGAAAAAGAAGAGAAGGGTCTTCTCTTAGGGTATATTTCTGAGCCTTCTCTTCTCCACGTTTTGAGAGATTGGTGTGTAGTTTCTGCCTTTTAATCCTTCACCTGTTCTTCCTCTCTTGGAGGGTCTAAGAGGTTTGAAGAAAATTTTTCAAATCAACTAAGAGATCTGCAAGAAGCTAGCACTTCGTATGGATCTTCGTTAGATGAACCTATGATTAGCATAGGAGCCTCGTGTGGACAACCTATAGAGGTCAGACATCCTATGTGGCTTCGAGCAATGAAGACAATCATGAAAATCAGTAGTAGTATGTTGAAAATAGTGTCCTAAAGCCAATTATCAGCCTATTGATGGTTGAGCTATATTTTGTACATGTATATGAATTATAATTGAATAAAAGTTATTCTAGCTTTTTCATCATAAATCTTTCATCTTCTAATGAACTTCTATGTTGTGGTAAATCCTTAGGCCTATTTAGAATCGACAAAGGAGGATTTATCATTTAGTTCTTAAATCTATTGAAGACTAAATGATACGTTGTTATCAAAGATGATAATGTTTATCGAGTGCAGATCGTTGTGTACCATATGGATTGATTGTTCTCTTAACCAAGGAGTGTAGAGACACTGGTATGGCATATTGGTCAGATGTAGAGGTGCATCTATACTAAATGCGACCAACTCTGGAGCATTTTTGCTGTCAAGATTTGCTTCGATGGAATATGGGTATAAGTATCCATCCGACCTAAGATCATCACGGTGACATCCAAGCAACTCACTATACTTTGGTGCTGGACTATCTAAATTTTTAACTCAATGATGAAAGGTTTCTAGGTACCGTCAAGTACTTAAGGAATTAGTGTGTGAGTCAACATAGGATTGACCGCTCTGGTTTAGGAGCTATGTTCATTTGTATTTTAATTTAGCAAAATCTTGGCCAGGGTAGTCCTAGTGAGGAGTTACAGGACTGATTGCATTGAGACACCATTTAGATATTTTTATCAGGGTTGATAGTTTAACTCTGAGTCATCCTATGCATAGAGATCAAAGGGATAAATTATACTATAACTATATTCACGTAGGTTCTGAATGTTGTAATTGTGACTATTCAACCTATCCAGATGTCGAGCACTATTGCTATATGATCACTTTGATTGATACAGAAAGTGGTTCTTGTACTACTGACTTAGGTTCGAACTTATAGGATCACACATATTAGAGGTTCCTATCTGATCTAATGGCTGGTGAAAAGACTCACCAGACTAGGACTCTATGGTCAAGAGTCTCACTGGACTGTGACTCTTTGGCCGAGAGTCCTACTGAGTTGGGACTCTGAGTCTCACTTGCCTGAAACTCTATGGTCAAGAGTTCCACTAGATCGAAACTCTTCGATCAAAAGTCCTACTACTCTAGAACTCTGAGTCCTACTTATTTGGAACTTTGTGATCAAGAGTCCTATTGGTCTGAGACTCTGCGATCATGAGTTCTACTTGTTTGGGATACTAGGATCAAGAGTCCGACTAGTTTGGGACTCTTTGATCAAGAGTTTCATTTTGATCGGATTTTGTTGTCCAAACATCCACTAGATTTAGACTCTATATTTATGAGAGATTTAATTAATAATTTAATTACTAATTAACTTAATTTAATTGAGTATTAATTTTTGGTTCAAGTCCAATAGAATTGGATTCAGTTGGGTTTGACCCGATTAGGTTATAAAATGACATAATCGCCAAGGAGGTTTATTCTTTGATTTGATCAGGAGATGGGCTTCATCAATTTTTAATTTTATTAGGATTTAATTAAGCCTAATTAAGCCTAAATTGGTTAAATTTAATTTGGTCTAATTGGGCCTAGCTAAATTGGTTTAGACTTGGCCTAATTGGATAAAATCGGTTTGAGACTAGTCTGACTAGTCTCCTCTTCCCTTGCGCAACACCCTTATCTACGTCCACTCTACCTTACGAGAAAGATGTTTCTCATGATTTCTTTCATGCACAAAGGGAGCCCATGCCTTGCATTATCTTGCCGATTGTGGATAAAACCAAGTTGGTTTTCATTTAAATTCAAAGAGAGTTTGAATTCAAATGTGTAAAAACTTGGTTTTATCCCTCCACATTCTTGCACCCATTTTTTGTTTTCTGAGAAATTGTTTCTCATAACATTTCTCCATACAAAGAGGGGCACACACCAATTTCTTTGTCACTTCTAGTGGATAGGATTAGTTGATTTTGAGTTTGAATTCAAATTGTGTTTGAATTTAGATTGAAACCAACCTGATCTCATCCCTTCACGCGATTTTGACTCGATGTGGTGCAAATTAAATAGGGGATTTTTCTAGGCATGCATACATCCCACAGAGTGAGATACTCAATCCATGAGTACCCTTTTGCATGGAGAAAAATTCAAAAAATCTAAGAAAAGAAATCCAAAGAGATAAGTGCGCAGGGTCTAGGTGAGATTGCTGCCCTAGGGTTTTGACCTATGGTTCGGGAAGGTTTTATGCGAGCTATGAGTGTCGTGAGCTCACCAAATTTTAGGAAGAATCTCTTCTACCTCTTCTTTACATCCATTGGTGATCCAAAGTGTTTGAAGAGCCCATGGACAAAAATCAAAGCTATTCGGTCGACATCTATCGTTAAAGGATTCCGGCGTCGAGCTAGCACTTGGGGGGAGCTGATCAGGACCAGAGCTTCATGTGGATGATCTACTGAGGCCAGACATGCTATGTAGCTGCATCATGATGAGTGGACCTCCTTAACGATAATTGAATTATAGAGTTCAGCTACCCGCACAAGTATCATGTTCTGAACACATAGAACTAGTAGTAAAATAGTTTTACTATTAGTATGTGTTTTTCTGAAAAAAATTCAAAGCATGTATATTATATTTAGATCCTTAGTATAGGATGTTTTGATATAATCAGTAGCTTATAATTAATTAAATTAATTATATTTTTCACTCATTTAGTTAACTTTCAAAAAAGTTTTGAAAGTAGGGCTAAAAGTGTTAGATATATGTGCCCTAGAAGCCAGAATTGGCTGACACCTGTAATACACTTCTAAGGGCAAAATTGTAATTTTGACTATAATTAATAAAATGGGTTATTTTCTATCACACCTGTGTATTTAGTGTCTGTGATACATCCTTTGAGTTAATGGTAATGATAATTCATATTTTCAAGAGTTGAAAATTTAAGACATGAATAATCATTATTAACTCATAAACAGCTCCCGACCATAGGATCATCACGAGGATGGTGATTGATCCGGAAGGTTGGTGTACGATCGCTTCTCTTTAGTAGATGAGTCTTGAGTCTACGGTGTGGAGACACCGGAGCGAGAGTATAGGTACTCGTTAGAGAACGAGGGCACTGAGCGTGACCACCTCGAGTAGTCATTAGGAAGTCTACCTTCTCGTCAATGACTGACTCGATGCTGCAGTAGTGTGTCTGGTTCTTTGACCTGAGATGCATCGGCAGTTCACCTTGAGGGTGTTATAGTTTGACTACACCATTACTCGGTCTCCTAGCCATATGGAACCCTGAGGTGTATGTTGGCTATAGCATGTTCATTGTAGGAACTGGATTGCATCAAGATGGAATCTATCTACCTCGGTGGTAGAGGAGCAGCCCTATGATGATCATGAGAATCAAGTCCAGAAATCCATGGCCATGGTAGAGTGAAATAATAGAAAGAGTTTCTATTTAGATTTTCACATTGGACTCGAATCGAATGATTACATCATATGACAGAGACTAGGGTTTGACGAGTTCACCTTAACCCTAATCTGATCGGGGCTCAAGATAGAAGAACTTAATCACACAGGTAGCTGCACCAAGAGGTTCGCATTCAGCTCTGATGGGTTGCCACCATATACTGCTAGGTGTCACTGGTGGATTTTGGGAGCAATTAGAATGATTTAGATGATCGATCATTCTAGCTGTTCGAATCAGAAGAGTTCTGATCCATCGAAAGGAGTTTCGATGATGTCGATGATAGAGATCATGACATATCCCATTACCATACAGAACTGAACCTAACTGGGTCACACAAACAAGGGTTTGAATCTGGTGATCATCAATTGAACTGATCTAGTTCAATTGATCTGAATGAGATTCAATTAGGTTCAAGGAAATCGTGCTAGCACTCGATTGAACCTAACGTTCTTCTTTTACTATCATAAATAAGTTGTCCTGACTGAGCCAAAGGAGTTTGTGCTCAATCAGAGGCCTTCATATGGTCTGACTGGAGGTTGTCCAAGTCAGAAAAGGTTGTCTTATTTTGTAAGACATTACCTGCCATTTTTGGTCACCTGCCATTTCTTGTTCTTTGACTTTGGTCAAAAGTCTACCTTTGACTGGTCAAACGTTGACCATTGACACCTTTGACTTTTGACCACATGTCATGCACCTATTGGAGAGCTGGTGGGGGCCTTGTCCCCCTGCCAGAACCTGGCAAGGAGAAGGGCGCACGCCAAGGGTGGCGTGTGCCCAAGTAGGAGGCGCCTAGGAGTCCTTGTTGGACAAGGGACTCCATCCTCCCTTTTTGGATTCCAATTAGAGTTCTACTAAGAATCCAAGTTTGACTGGTCTTAGGCGCCCTCTAAGGAGGAATCCAGGGGTCTCTATTCCCAACCAATCAGATTTAGATCTGATTTCACAAAGGGTTGTGATTGGTTGAGGAAGGAAGAGGAGTTGGATCACGCTTAGTCTATAAATAAGACCCTGCGCCCAACCCTAATTCTAAAATGCTATTAGATATGCCCCAAGGCTGCCTCTCCCCTCCTTCTCCATGCCAAACCATCTTCTCCCTTGCCTCTCCATGTCCAAAAGGTGTTTTGGACTTAGTTTGGTGCGATTCAGATCAAGGAAAGGCGATCAAAAGCAAGAAGGCTGCGCTGCTGCAAAAGGACGACTGCTGATCTTCAAAAGAGTTTTGAAGATCCTCCAGATCAGATCCAGATCTGATTTTTGGAGATGTGATAGAGAAGAAGAGGATCTCCAGATCCAACCCGAGTGGATACCGGTAGAGGCCAGGCGCTTGCGTGGCTAGATCCAGAACCTTCCGCTGCAATCAGGATCATCTACAGGGTAATAGGATTACCCAAATCAGGTAAATTAAATTTGATTTAATTTATCTTATTTTATTTTATTTATTAAAATAATAAGAATCAGATCTAAAATATATCAAGATCTGATTAAGGTCAAGAGAAAATTTTTGAAATATATCTCTTGATCTAATCAGATCTGGACGAACCTGGACCGGGAAATCAGGATTTCCCTTCAACTGGTATCAGAGCCATGGTTCTAAAATTGTTTAGATCTGATTTTAATTTTATTTTAATTAAAAATAAGGTGATTTCAGATGTCACATGAGATGTGATCAGATCTTGAAATCAGAAAAAATTAAAATTAAATGATTTGGATCTAAGAACATGAAGATATGCATGACTAGTTCTAGAATAGAATAGTTCTATAGAATAGTTTTGCATGTCTTTGATTTAATCTGATTAAATCATATTTTAGATCTTCTTATTTACTATTTTCTGATATTATAAGTGTTATAATAACATCTGATAAACAGCAAATAAAAATTATTTAATTTTAAATATCATATGAGATATGATAGATGCATGACTAGACTAATTGTAGAATAGTTCTACATAATTGTCTAGATTAGAATTTATTTTGATTAGATCAATTTAAATCTAATTTTTCAGATTATTATGTGATAATTTAGATCTGAAAACACGCATGAATTGATACATGAGATGTATGCAAAATATGCCTTGATTAGATCTAAATTTGTATATGAGATATATGATATAGATCTATAACTATTTTGTAGATTTACATGTTCCTGATTAAGGCGTTCCTCTTGGCCGTCCGGTCATAAGAACGAAGAAGGGTTTAAAGGCCCTCTCTTCCCATTCGATGGGGTGTTCTTATGACGTGTAGGGGTGCTGCGTGTTCGTCCTTAATCAGAAATCCAAAACTTACTTTCTGCAAAACCCTAGATCCTGAAACCCTAGGATTTATTGTGCATATTTTATTTATGAACCCAACTTAATTAAGAATTAAGTTTATGGAATATTAATTAGGTCTAAAATTGAGAATTTCAGATCTAAGACATATTCATAATACTGGGTTCGGGCTTGGGTAGCTCAATTAGGTCTAAGCGGTTGATCAAACCGAATCAAGAGTTGGTTAGATGGGATCAACAATGCTTAAATTGACCAGCCTAATAGGATTAAGTCTGGGTCAAGATCGAGTCACGATCAAGCAAGACCTAATTAGGCTCAGAGGTTAGAGTCTGGATTGTAGGCTAACCCAATTGGTTCTGACTCAACAATTTGGTGTCTAAGGTAAGTTTGGCACAGACGACCGACTGGTTTTTAATTGGAAGCTACTCGACCTGAATGCGTTCTTGTGCGAGTTAACGGCATATTCCTTCCACCGATCTCACTTACCTGGCCATATCTGTTGACACAGTTCTGATCTGAGGTGGTCAATAATCCGAGCTGACCCATGCCACTAGGTTAGTCATAATTGTTATGACTAAGCCAAGTCTAGTTTAATGAGACCTGAATCAATTCTCCCTAAGAAAAGATTAAGTCTGAGGTCTTCCACCATTGTAGACATGCGGGCCCTTCCCGGGGTTGATTGTTCTCGGCTGGATACAGTGGCTCAGTTGCACCGGGAAGACGCAACCATGTCTATTAGGCATTGGATGCTATGGGCTGGAGGATGAGTTGGGCTCAATATTCCGGATACGGTGAGAGACCCAATTAGGAACCCAGTCTATGCAAATGGTGGGTCTGACTTAACTAAGGAGTGGATCAATATTTCGGATACGGTGAGATTCATGAATTAGAGACCAAGTTTGGGTGCACCATGATTAGAGAATCATTGAACAAGAGTTGTTCACTCATTGGCTAACCCATCACCAATAACTGTTAGGTGAGGTGATGAGTCAGTTGGTGAGACCGCACCACCCACTAGAAATCATCAATCGCGGAGATTTTCGCATCTCTGCAGAGGGAGTGTAGGGATCCGAGAAAATAGTGGGAGCTAATTTGTTTAAAAATAAAATCCCTAAACAAATTGGTCAAGTCAAAATTACAGTATCTAACTAGAATCTTTGACTCTCTACAGGAAAATGTCTGCGTCCAACCCACTGGCACGTATCCTAGACACACATAGACTGACTGGATCCAATTATAAAGATTGGCTCAGGAACTACAAAATTGTTTTGGGTTCAGAGAAGTTAACACATGTTTTGGGCCAGGACCCTCCCACCTTACCAGCTCGTCCATCCACTGAACAGAGAGCGTCTCTGGAAAAATGGATTGACGAAGACAATAAGGCCAGATACTACATGTTGGGCTCGATGTCTGATGAGCTCCAGCGCCAACATGAAGATATCGGGGCTGCTCGCCAAATGTTGGCTCACCTACAGAAGATGTTTGGTGAACAGAGTCGCGCAGCCAAATATCAAGTCACAAAATGACTTTTTAAGGCTAAGATGCGTGATGGGCAGTCAGTCCAAGATCACTGTCTGACAATGATCAAGGACATGGAAGAGCTTGAGAAGCTCGGTGTGAAGTTGGACTTGGATTTACAGAACGATATTATTCTGCAATCCTTGACTGATGCATATGGGCAATTCATCATGAATTACCACATGCATAAACTTCAGAATTCCATGGCCGAGTTGATGAATATGCTGGTTACCGCTGAGCTTTCTATGAAAGGTTCTAAAGGCTCAGTTCTTGCTATGGAACGGACTTCTTCCAAAAGAAAGTCTTATGGAAAGAAAAAGAAGTCTGTGAAAAAGCAAAAGGTAGAAGGATCAAAGAAGAAGAAGGCAGAACCGAAGAAAAGGTCGATGGCAAAGGAAAGTGTTTCCATTGCAACAGCGACGGCCATTGGAAGCGGAACTGCCCTACTTACCTGGCCACCATGAAGAACAAGAAGGAAAGTCCTTCTGGAGGTATGCTCGTTATTGAGTCTAACCTTATGGTTTCTTCTGCATCCAGTTGGGTGCTTGACTCTGGTTCTAGTGCTCATCTGTGCACTTCTATGCAGGGTCTTGAGGATAGCAGGAGGCTGAGGGATGGAGACATAATCCTACGCGTCGGTAATGGAGCAAGAGTTACTGCAGTAGCCGTGGGAACATAAATTTCGATTATGAAATATGGCAAATGGACGTGAAAATGACATTCCTAAAATGGATATCTTGAGGAAGATATCTATATGGAACAGCCACTAGGTTTCACATCCAGTGATACTGATCAAAGGTTTGCAAGCTGCAAAGTCCATATATGGACTTAAGCAAGCATCTCGGAGCTGGAACACTCGTTTCAATGATGTGATCAAAAAGTTTGGTTTTCATCAAAAATGAAGAGGAACCATGTGTTTTCAAAAGGGTCAGTGGGAGCGCTGTTGTCTTCCTCGTATTGTACGTGGATGACATCCTCCTTATTGGAATGATATTCCCATGTTGACATCAGTCAAGATGTGGTTGTCCAAGAATTCTCCATGAAAGACCTAGGTGAAGCATCCTTTATTCTAGGAATTAAGGTCTATAGGGATAGACCGAATAGGATGCTAGGACTTTCACAAGAAAATGTACATAGAGGAAGTACTAAAGAGGTTTAGTATGGAAAACTCTAAGAGGGGATTAATACCCTTCAGACATGGTATTCATCTTTCCAAGAAGATGTGCCCCAGCACACCTGAGGAAATAGAACGCATGAGCAAGATCCCTTATGCTTCTGCAATAGGGAGCCTCATGTATGCCATGCTATGTACACGACCTGATATAGCCCATGCTGTGAGTGTCACAAGCAGATATCAGTCAAATCTAGGTGAAGAACACTGGACTTCTGTGAAATGTATCCTTAAGTACTTGAGAAGAACTAAGGATATGATGTTGGTCTTTGGTAATGGAGAACTCCAAGTTCAGGGATACACAGACTCGGACTTCATGTCCGATATAGATGATCGAAAGTCGACATCTGGAAGTCTGTTTGTGTGCAATGGTGGAGCTGTCAGCTGGAAGAGTTCCAAGCAAACTGTGATAGTAGATTCCACCATGGAAGCAGAATATATAGCTGCATCAGAGGCTGCAAAGGAAGCATTCTGGTACAAGAAGTTTGCTGCAGAAATTGGAGTAATGCCATCAGATGCCATTCCTCTTTACTGCGACAACAATGGCGCCATAGCCCTTGCTAAGGAGCCGAGGTCTCACCAGAAGTCCAAGCACATTGAGCGGCGATATCATCTCATCCGCGATTACCTTGAGAAAGGTTACGTTGAGGTCAAGAGAGTCAACTCCGCAGATAATGTGGCAGACCCACTTACAAAGCCGTTGAGCCAGCAGAAGATCGAAGCCCACCTTGAGAAGATGGGACTTAGACTTGTAGCCAATTGGCTTTAGGATAAGTGGGAGATTGTTAGATATATGTGCCCTAGAAGCCAGAATTGGCTGACACTTGTAATACACTTCTAAGGGCAAAATTGTAATTTTGACTATAATTAATAAAATGGGTTATTTTCTATCACACCTGTGTATTTAGTGTCTGTGATACATCCTTTGAGTTAATGGTAATGATAATTCATATTTTCAAGAGTTGAAAATTTAAGACATGAATAATCATTATTAACTCATAAACAGCTTCCGACCATAGGAATCATCACGAGGATGGTGATTGATCCGAAAGGTTGGTGTACGATCGCTTCTCTTTAGTAGATGAGTCTTGAGTCTACGGTGTGGAGACACCGGAGTGAAAGTACAGGTACTCGTTAGAGAACGAGGGCACTGAGCGTGACCACCTCGAGTAGTCATTAGGAAGTCTACCTTCTCGTCAATGACTGACTCGATGCTGCAGTAGTGTGTCTGGTTCTTTGACCTGAGATGCATCGGCAGTTCACCTTGAGGTGTTATAGTTTGACTACACCATTACTCGGTCTCCTAGCCATATGGAACCTGAGGTGTATGTTGGCTATAGCATGTTCATTGTAGGAACTGGATTGCATCAAAGATGGGATCTATCTACCTCGGTGGTAGAGGAGCAGCCCTATGATGATCATGAGAATCAAGTCCAGAAATCCATGGCCATGGTAGAGTGAAATAATAGAAAGAGTTTCTATTTAGATTTTCACATTGGACTCGAATCGAATGATTACATCATATGACAGATACTAGGGTTTGACGAGTTCACCTTAATCCTAATCTGATCGGGGCTCAAGATAGAAGAACTGAATCACACAGGTAGCTGCACCAAGAGGTTCGCATTCAGCTCTGATGGGTTGCCACCATATACTGCTAGGTGTCCCTAGTGGATTTTGGGAGCAATTAGAATGATTTAGATGATCGATCATTCTAGCTGTTCGAATCAGAAGAGTTCTGATCCATCGAAAGGAGTTTTGATGATATCTATGATAGAGATCATGACATATCCCATTACCATACAGAACTGAACCTAACTGGGTCACACAAATAAGGGTTTGAGTCTGGTGATCATCAATTGAACTGATCTAGTTCAATTGATCTGAATGAGATTCAATTAGGTTCAAGGAAATCGTGCTAGCACTTGATTGAACCTAACGTTCTTCTTTTACTATCATAAATAAGTTGTCTTGACTGAGCCAAAGGAGTTTGTGCTCAATCAGAGGCCTTCATATGGTCTGACTGGAGGTTGTCCAAGTCAGAATAGGTTGTCTTATTTGTAAGACATTTCCTGCCATTTTTGGTCACCTGCCATTTCTTGTTCTTTGACTTTGGTCAAAAGTCTACCTTTGACTGGTCGAACGTTGACCATTCACCCTTTGACTTTTGACCACATGTCATGCACCTATTGGAGAGCTGGTGGGGGCTTGTCCCCCTGCCAGAACCTGGCAAGGAGAAGGGCGCACGCCAAGGGTGACGTGAGCCCAAGTAGGAGGCGCCTAGGAGTCCTTGTTGGACAAGGACTCCACCTCCCTTTAGGATTCCAATCAGAGTTCTACTAAGAATCCAGT
>QRFJ01001908.1:179720-225997 GCA_006176705.1 Cocos nucifera
TTTGACTGGTCTTAGGCGCCCTCTAAGGAGGAATCCAGGGGTCTCTTTTTTGGGTTCAATCAGATTTCGATCTGATTTCCGAGGGGCTGCGGGTATTTGTGCGGTAGCTAGTGGTGGGCGTGTTGGATCACGCTTAGTCTATAAATAAGACCCTGCGCCCAACCCTAATAAAAAGTCTAAGTGAATGCTATTAGATATGCCCCAAGGCTGCCTCTCCCCTCCTTCTCCACGCCATACTCTCTTCTCCCCTTGCTCTCCACGTCCAAAAGGGTTTTGGACTTAGTTTGGTGCGATTCAGATCAAGGAAAGGCGATCAAAAGCAAGAAGCCTGCGCTGCTGCAAAAGGACGACTGCAGATCTTCAAAAGAGTTTTGAAGATCCTCCAGATCAGATCCAGATCTGATTTTTGGAGGTGTGATAGAGAAGAAGAGGTTCTCCAGATCCAACCCGAGTGGATACCGGTAGAAGCCAGGCGCTTGCGTGGCTAAGATCCAGAACCTTCCGCTGCAATCAGGATCATCTACAGGGTAATAGGATTACCCAAATCAGGTAAATTGAATTTGATTTAATTTATCTTCTTTTATTTTATTTATTAAAATAATAAGAATCAGATCTGAAATATATCAAGATCTGATTAAGGTCAAGAGAAAATTTTTGAAATATATCTCTTGATCTAATCAGATCTGGACGAACCTGGACCGGGAAATCAGGATTTCCCTTCAAAAAGCCCTACACTACATCCCTTCAGTGGTATTAGAGCAAGGTTCATTAAATATGACTTATATGCTTTGAAATTTAAAAATTGATGCATATTAGATATGTATTTTATTCGAGTAGCCTAGTAATCAAGCTTGATTGAGCCATCAAGCCATCCGATCATAAGGGATAAGTATGGTTTAAAGGTTATCTCCTTCCATTCGATAGGGATCCCTTATGGTAGTAGGGGTGCCACTATGAACTCCTTGAAGATGAACGGTGAAAGAATTTTTTAAATTAATTTTAATCTAAAATTTATCATGAATATGTGTTTAGATAGGATCTAAATTGATTCATGATCTTTTTATGTATTGTACATAGATTTAGATTAAAACCTACGACTTGTACTGTTTGTGAAATCAGTCGACCCATTTTTGAAATGAGTTGATCCATTTAGTGAATAGTGCTATGTTGTAAAAAAAATCTTTTAAAATTCTAAAAAATATTTTTGAAATGTTGAACCCCAATCCTCAGTCCAAAATTTTAATTGAGAATTAAGTAAAATGAATTACGGTCTAGAACTATGAATTAAAGATCTTAAGTCATTAATTATAAAATGTGAGTTATTGGGTTAGCCGAATTAGGTCCATTAATTGGGTTAGACTTAAGGTTAGTTAAAAAATGGACTAAATTAGAGTAATTGATCAAATCTAATCAAATATTAATTTAGATTAGGTTAAGAACTCTTTAAACTCAATTACAGTAGTTGTAGTTGGTCAAGTCCACACCTTTAATTAGGACCAAATAGACTTGACTCGTGGCAATGCGGTTGAACCCAAAATTACTAGGTTGATTCAATTGAAACTAATGAGCTGGATGGTGTCTAAGGTAAGTTTAGCAGTCTAGACTAGTGGTTTTTAATTAGGAGCTACTCGCACTGATTCCATCTTTGATGAGTTAATGGCATATCCCTTCCACTGATCTCACTTACCTGGCCATCCTGGTGAGTTAAGTTTTGATTAGATCACTTGATGATTCGAGCTCATCCATATCAATTAGATAAATCAACGTGACTGATTTAGGTGCTTCTATTGCTGGCTTAAATTAGATCCTTTTTTATCTGAGTTAGTAAAGTCAGTGAAAGGATCAAAATTGACTGATTAATTCTTTCTCCTCTTCTTAAAATCAATTAATAAAATCCTCTAAAATTATTAGATTCTTAAAAATGATATAGTTATGGTGATAACTAGGTCATAGCCTCCTATTAAGTTGGGTGATAATGAGTTAATTAGTTTAATAATCATTGGAGGCCCAAAAGCCTGGTTCTTATTGTCTACTGTAATTATCATTCGTAATATGATGATTTGATCGTGTCTTTCTAATGGTGGTCAGTTTGGCCGACCAAAGTTGGGCCAACCATTTGTTGGTCAGATGCACCAAATATGGTCATGTTAATAATTGGACCTAATCGGATCTTTTCAATAGAGGCCAAAGCCTACTGATTAGGTTCCGAGGCAAAATTTAGTTAGTAGTAGTTGTTTAGAAAAATAATTGGTTATGTACCTACCTATAGATGCACATAGATTGACCAATCAAAGTTGGGCTTGTATATAGCCTGTGTGGATTCTAGTACCCACTAAGAAATTAAAGTAATTCCTTGAATTGGAGGTAGAGGCTACCATTTCGTATAAAATAGTGGAAGAACCTTTCGACTAAAGTCCAAGTCTTTAGGATAATTAATTTATATACTAATTAGGTTTGATTTTTTTGTGCAGCTATGGCCACTACCCTATCACTCCGATCATTGTTAGATAATGACAAACTCATGGGATCCAACTTCGATGTTGGTATCAAAAGTTGAAGATAGTCTTAGAGCATGAGAAGATTCTGTATATTTTGACAGATCCAGCACCTGAGGAGCCAGTCCCAAGTGCTAGTAAGGTGGTTAGAGACACTTATCAGAAGTGGCTCAATGACCACACCATTATTCAGTGCATAATACTGGTGGTAATGAATGATGAGTTTAGCCACAGATTTGAAAATGCCTAACCTCAAGAGATTCTTCAAATGTTGAACGACTCCTTTGGCATGCCTGATGATGTTGAAAGGCACAAAACTAGTTGTGCCATTTTCAATGCTCGGATGAGGGATGGGGCCTTAGTCATCGATCATATATTGTACATGATTGAGATGATTTAGCACCTGAGTAAGCTGGGCTTTTTCCTGCATGAGTAGCTTGGGAAGGATGCGATCCTGAATTCTTCGCCCAAGTCCTTCCTCCCCTTTCTTACTCATTTTTGAATAACAAAGCCTGCAGTGAACTACCATGGTTTATTGGGGTTGCTGTAGAACTTTGAGAAGGATCACCAACTCCATAAGGAGACTGTGAATATAGTAGGAGGAACTTCTTCTGGTTGTTGACCCTTTAAGAAAGAAAAGAAGAACAAAAAGAAGAAGAATAAGAAGGTGCAACCGCATGCTAGGATGTCTGCACAGGATCAGACCAAGAAGCGCAAGCCCGACCAGAGCCAGGTGGAGTGCTTCATTTGCAAGAAGTAGAGGCACTGGAAGAGGAACTATCCTCAGTATATTGCCTCTCTGGATTCAAATAGGCTGAGAAAGAAGTAAGTAGTTGCTGGGCAAGGTAATTATATGATAACATCTTGCAACTTCTCGATATGTGATATTGGGTATTAGATATCAAAAGCCCTTATCAAATCTATAATTCGATGCAAGGTTTATAGGTCAGTAGGAGATTTGATGAAGATGAGAGGTTCCTGAATGTTGGAGATGGAAGACAAGTTCTAGTTCTAGCTTTAAGAATTATGAACCTTATAGTCAATTCTCGTAATGTAATTCTTAATGAATGTCATTATTGTCTAAGCTTTTTGTTGAATGTTATTTTTGTAGGCCTTTTGGCCATGTACAGTTATGAATTTTCAATAAAAGAAAATATATGTAATGCCATTTTGAATAGTGTTACGATGTTTGTTGGATAATTGAATAACAAAATTTGCTTACTATCATAAACTGTTAATCTGGTTCAGTCCTCTGGTAAACATCCTAGGTTTAACGATGTATCAAAAGTCTACCTTTGGCATTGTAGGCTAGGTCATATCAACAAAAATAGAATAAATAGGTTGACTCAAGAAGGAATTCTTGAAGTTGGTGATTGTGACTCACTTTTGACCCGTGAGTCCTATCTTCTTGGGAAGATGACCAAATCATCTTTTATTGGAAAGGGTAAGCAAGCCAATGAACTCCTGAGTCTAGTATATTCTGATGTATATGGACCCATAAGCTCAAGTGCTGGAGATGGATATTTCTATTTCATAACCTTCACAGATGATCTATCGAGGCATGGGTATGTCTATTTAATGAAGCATAAATCAGAGTCGTTTGAAATATTCAAACTATTCCATAATGAGATAGAAAAGCAAACTAGAAAGAGTATTAAACTCTTCGATCTGATCGAGGGGGTGAATACTTTTCCAACGAGTTTCTGATATATCTTAGAGAGAATGGAATTCTCTTCCAATGGACTCCTCCAGAATACCACAACATAATGGTGTATCTGAAAGGAGGAATCAAACCTTGTTGGATATGGTTCGATCCATGATGGAGTTTGTTGGTCTGCCAATCTTCTTATGAGGATATGCACTCGAGTTAGCTTATTACATTTTGAATAGGGTTTTGAGTAAGTCTGTAGCTAAAACATCATATGAGATATAGATAGGACGTAAGCCAGTACTCTCGTACCTTAGGATTTTGGAGTGTCCGGCTTATGTCAAATGTTTAGTAACGAACAAACTTGGACCTAGGTCTGACAAATATTATTTTATAGGGTATCCAAAAGAGACCAAAGGGTATTATTTCTACCTAGCTGATGAATAAAAGGTGTTTGTCAGCTTTAAGGTAATCATTTTGAAAAAAAAGTTCCTTGGTAAAGGGACTAATGCCTCTAAGGTCAAACTTGAGGAAGTTCGATAGGTGAAAAAATCGACACATATAGCTGAATCTGAATTGGATATGATTAGATCAAACCCATAGCCCATTGTACATGCACCCTTAAGATGGTTTGGTAGAGTACCACATCAACCAGATAGGTACTATAATTTCTTGGTCCGGGATGGTGATGAAGGGAAATCCTGATTTCCCGGTCCAGGTTCATCCAGATCTGATTAGATCAAGAGATATATTTCAAAAATTTTCTCTTGATCTCTATCAGATCTTGATATGTTTCAGATCTGATTCTTATTATTTTAACAAATAAAATAAAACAAGATAAATTAAATCAAATTCAATTTACCTGATTTGGGTAATCCTATTACCCTGTAGATGATCCTGATTGCAGCGGAAGGTTCTGGATCTTAGCCACGCAAGCGCCTGGCCTCTACCGGTATCCACTCAGGTTGAATCTGGAGATCCTCTTCTTCTCTATCACACCTCCAAAAATCAGATCTGGATCTGATCTGGAGGATCTTCAAAACTCTTTTGAAGATCTGCAGTCGTCCTTTTGCAGCAGCACAACCTTCTTGCTTTTGATCGCCTTTCCTTGATCTGAATCGCACCAAACTAAGTCCAAAACACCTTTTGGACGTGGAGAGCAAGAGGAGAAGAAGTTTAGGCATGGAGAAGGAGGGGAGAGGCAGCCTTGGGGCGTATCTAATAGCATTAGAATTAGGGTTGGGCGCAGGGTCTTATTTATAGACCTCTTGTGATCCAACTCCTCTTCCTCTCAACCAATCACAACCCTTTGTGAAATCAGATCTAAATCTGATTGGTTGGAATAGAGACCCCTGGATTCCTCCTTAGAGGGCGCCTAAGACCAGTCAAACTGGATTCTTAGTAGAACTCTGATTGGAATCCAAAAGGGAGGTGGAGTCCTTGTCCAACAAGGACTCCTAGGCGCCTCCTACTTGGGCTCACGCCACCCTTGGCGTGCGCCCTTCTCCTTGCCAAGTTCTGGCAGGGGGACAGGCCCCCACCAGCTCTCCAATAGGTGTATGACATGTGGTCAAAAGTCAAAGGGTCAATGGTCAACGTTTGACCAGTCAAAGGTAGACTTTTGACCAAAGTCAAAGAACAAGAAATGGCAGGTGACCAAAAATGGCAGGTAATGTCTTACAAATAAGACAACCTTTTCTGACTTGGACAACCTCCAGTCAGACCATATGAAGGCCTCTGATTGAGCACAAACTCCTTTGGCTCAGTCAAGACAACTTATTTATGATAGTAAAAGAAGAACGTTAGGTTCAATCGAGTGCTAGCACGATTTCCTTGAACCTAATTGAATCTCATTCAATCAATTGAACTAGATCAGTTCAATTGATGATCACCAGACTCAAACCCTTGTTTGTGTGACCCAGTTAGGTTCAGTTCTGTATGGTAATGGGATATGTCATGATCTCTATCATAGACATCATCGAAACTCCTTTCGATGGATCAGAACTCTTCTGATTTGAACAGCTAGAATGATCGATCATCTAAATCATTCTAATTGCTCCCAAAATCCACCAGTGACACCTAGCAGTATATGGTGGCAACCCATCAGAGCTGAATGCGAACCTCTTGGTGCAGCTACCTGTGTGATTAAGTTCTTCTATCTTGAGCCCCGATCAGATTAGGGTTAAGGTGAACTCGTCAAACCCTAGTCTCTGTCATATGATGTAATCATTCGATTCGAGTCCAATGTGAAAATCTAAATAGAAACTCTTTCTATTATTTCACTCTACCATGGCCATGGATTTCTGGACTTGATTCTCATGATCATCATAGGGCTACTCCTCTACCACCGAGGTAGATAGATCCCATCTTGATGCAATCCAGTTCCTACAATGAACATGCTATAGCCAACATACACCTCAGGGTTCCATATGGCTAGGAGACCGAGTAATGGTGTAGTCAAACTATAACACCCTCAAGATGAACTACCGATGCATCTCAGGTCAAAGAACCAGACACACTACTGCAGCATCGAGTCTGTCATTGACGAGAAGGTAGACTTCCTAATGACTACTCGAGGTGGTCACGCTCAGTGCCCTCGTTCTCTAACGAGTACCTGTACTCTCGCTCCGGTGTCTCCACACCGTAGACTCAAGACTCATCTACTAAAGAGAAGCGATCGTACACCAACCTTTCGGATCAATCACCATCCTCGTGATGATCCTATGGTCGAGAGCTATTTATGAGTTAATAATGATTATTCATGTCTTAAATTTTCAACTCTTGAAAATATGAATTATCATTACCATTAACTCAAAGGATGTATCACAGACACTAAATACACATGTGTGATAGAAAATAACCCATTTATTAATTATAGTCAAAATTACAATTTTGCCCCTAGAAGTGTATTACAAGTGTCAGCCAATTCTGGCTTCTAGGGCACATATATCTAACAATCTCCCACTTGTCCTAAAGCCAATTGGCTACAAGACTAAGTCCCATCTTCTCAAGGTGGGCTTCGATCTTCTGCTGGCCCAACGGCTTTGTAAGTGGGTTTGCCACATTATCTACGGAGTTGACTCTCTTGACCTCAACGTAACCTTTCTCAAGGTAATCGCGGATGAGATGATATCGCCGCTCAATGTGCTTGGACTTCTGGTGAGACCTCGGCTCCTTAGCAAGGGCTATGGTGCCATTGTTGTCGCAGTAAAGAGGAATGGCATCTGATGGCATTACTCCAATTTCTGCAGCAAACTTCTTGTACCAGAACGCTTCCTTTGCAGCCTCTGATGCAGCTATATATTCTGCTTCCATGGTGGAATCTGCTATCACAGTTTGCTTGGAACTCTTCCAGCTGACAGCTCCACCATTGCACACAAACAGACTTTCAGATGTCGACTTTCGATCATCTATATCGGACATGAAGTTCGAGTCTGTGTATCCCTGAACTTGGAGTTCTCCATTACCAAAGACCAACATCATATCCTTAGTTCTTCTCAAGTACTTAAGGATACATTTCACAGAAGTCCAGTGTTCTTCACCTGGATTTGACTGATATCTGCTTGTGACACTCACAGCATGGGCTATATCAGGTCGTGTACATAGCATGGCATACATGAGGCTCCCTATTGCAGAAGCATAAGGGATCTTGCTCATGCGTTCTATTTCCTCAGGTGTGCTGGGGCACATCTTCTTGGAAAGATGAATACCATGTCTGAAGGGTATTAATCCTCTCTTAGAGTTTTCCATACTAAACCTCTTTAGTACTTCCTCTATGTACATTTTCTGTGAAAGTCCTAGCATCCTATTCGGTCTATCCCTATAGACCTTAATTCCTAGAATAAAGGATGCTTCACCTAGGTCTTTCATGGAGAATTCCTTGGACAACCACATCTTGACTGATGTCAACATGGGAATATCATTCCCAATAAGGAGGATGTCATCCACGTACAATACGAGGAAGACAACAGCGCTCCCACTGACCCTTTTGAAAACACATGGTTCCTCTTCATTTTTTGATGAAACCAAACTTTTTGATCACATCATTGAAACGAGTGTTCCAGCTCCGAGATGCTTGCTTAAGTCCATATATGGACCTTTGCAGCTTGCAAACCTTATGATCAGTATCACTGGATGTGAAACCTAGCGGCTGTTCCATATAGATATCTTCCTCAAGATATCCATTTAGGAATGCCGTTTTCACGTCCATTTGCCATATTTCATAATCGAAATAGGCTGCAACAGCAAGCAATGTGCGGATGGATTTTAGCATAGCTACCGGGAAAAGGTATCCTGATAGTCAATGCCTTCGCGTTGACTATAACCTTTTGCCACCAGTCTAGCCTTGAATGTCTCCACATTCCCATCTGCACCAATCTTTCTCTTAAAGATCCATTTACACCCAATAGGTACTATACCTTCTGGTGGATCTACCAAGGTCCAGACTTGGTTTGAGTGCATCGAGTCGATCTCTGACTTCATTGCCTCAAGCCATTTCTCAGAGTCGATATCTGATATCGCCTCGTTGTAGGTTTTGGGATCATCACCATGAGCACCATTACCTATGAGGAACATTTCCTCTACGTCCTCTGAAATAATACCTAAGTATCTTTCAGGGGGACGGAAAACTCTTTCCGATCTACGAGGTGGAGGAGGTAGTGTTCTTATTGGCTCAACCTGATTTGGTTCCACTTGGTCCTTAGCTCGTTTTGTTTGTGAGACTTTCTCATCAAGCTTAATCTGCTTTCCAACGCCACTATCTTGAATAAACTATTTTTCAAGAAATATGGCATGTCGACTCACAATCACATTATGGTCTTCTGGAATGTAGAAATAGTATCCTAATGACTCTTTAGGATATCCTATGAATCGAGCTCTAAAGGACCTAAATTCTAACTTGTCCACTTGTTGTCTTTTGACATAAGCCGGACAACCCCAAATTCTGAGATGACTCAGACTTGGTTTCTTACCGTGCCATATCTCATACGGTGTGGTAGGAACGGTTTTAGAGGGAACCCTATTCAGTAAATAGATTGAAGTTAATAATGAATGTCCCCAAAGGAAATCAGGAAGGTCTGTGAAGCTCATCATGGATCGAACCATATCCAATAGAGTCCGATTTCTCCGTTCTGAAACCCCGTTGAGTTGAGGTGTTCCTGGTGGAGTCCATTAAGAGACTATGCCATTTTCCTTAAGATAGTCTAGGAATTCCCGGCTAAGGTATTCACCTCCTCGATCTGATCGAAGAACCTTAATGGGTTTTTCAATTTGTTTTTCTACTTCATGTCTGAATTCTTTGAACTTTTCAAAGGCTTCAGACTTATGTCTCATAAGATACACATACCCATACCTAGACAGATCATCGGTAAAGGTAATGAAGTAGACAAAATTGCCTCTAGCAGGCACATCGAATGGGCCGCACACATCAGTATGTACTAGGGCAAGGAGATCTGTGGCCCTCTCCCCATGTCCAACAAAAGGGAGTTTAGTCATTTTGCCTTGAAGACAAGATTCACAAGTTGGATATGACTCAAAAGTCAATGGACTCAATAGCCCATTTTTCTCCAATTTGTTAATCCTATCTTCTGCTATATGACCTAATCTCAGGTGCCATAGATATCTATCGTTTGGACTATCCCTAGGTCGTTTGGCATTCACATTTTGCTCGATAGTTAAAACAGGTACATCAATATGCAACTGATAAAGACCATTAACAAGGAAACCATTTGCAATTTTATTTCTTTCATAAAGAATGTTACAATGGTCCTTAAAGAAGGTGATCACATAACCTTCTTATGCTAAGCATGAAACAGAAATCAAATTCCTGCTAGCTGCAGGCACATAATAACAGTCTTTTAAAACTAAGTCTAAACCAGATGGTAATCGCAGAGGGTATGTTCCCATGGCTACTGCAGCAACTCTTGCTCCATTACCGATGCGTAGGATCATGTCTCCATCCCTCAGCCTCCTGCTATCCTCAAGACCCTGCATAGAAGTGCACAGATGAGCACTAGAACCAGAGTCAAGCACCCAACTGGATGCAGAAGAAACCGTAAGGTTAGACTCAATAACGAGCATACCTCCAGAAGGACCTTCCTTCTTGTTCTTCAGGGTGGCCAGGTAAGTAGGGACAGTTCCGCTTCCAATGGCCATCGCTGTTGCAATGGAAACACTTTCCTTTGCCATCGACCTTCTTCTTCGGTTCTGCCTTCTTCTTCTTTGATCCTTCTACCTTTTGCTTTTTCACAGACTTTTCTTTTCTTTCCATAAGACTTTCTTTTGGAAGAAGTCCGTTCCATAGCAAGAACTGAGCCTTTAGAACCTTTCATAGAAAGCTCAGCGGTAACCAGCATATTCATCAACTCGGCCAAGGAATTCTGAAGTTTATGCATGTGGTAATTCATGATGAATTGCCCATATGCATCAGTCAAGGATTGCAGAATAATATTGTTCTGCAAATCCAAGTCCAACTTCACACCGAGCTTCTCAAGCTCTTCCATATCCTTGATCATTGTCAGACAGTGATCTTGGACTGACTGCCCATCACGCATCTTAGCCTTAAAAAGTCATTTTGTGACTTGATATTTGGCTGCGCGACTCTGTTCACCAAACATCTCCTGCAGGTGAGCCAACATTTGGCGAGCAGTCCCGATATCTTCATGTTGGCGCTGGAGCTCATCAGACATCGAGCCCAACATGTAGTATCTGGCCTTATTGTCTTCGTCAATCCATTTTTCCAGAGACGCTCTCTGTTCAGTGGATGGACGAGCTGGTAAGGTGGGAGGGTCCTGGTCCAAAACATGTGTTAACTTCTCTGAACCCAAAATAATTTTGTAGTTCCTGAGCCAATCTTTATAATTGGGTCCAGTCAGTCTATGTGTGTCTAGGATACGTGCCAGTGGGTTGGACGCAGACATTTTTCTGTAGAGAGTCAAAGATTCTAGTTAGATACTGTAATTTTGACTTGACCAATTTATTTAGGAATTTTATTTTTAAACAAATTAGCTCCCACTATTTTCTCGAATCCCTACACTCCCTCTGTAGAGATGCGAAAATCTCCACGATTGATGATTTTTAGTGGAGTGGTGCGGTCTCACCAACTGACTCATCACCTCACCTAACAGTTATTGGTGATGGGTTAGCCAATGAGTGAACAACTCTTGTTCAATGATTCTCTTATCATGGTGCACCCAAACTTGGTCTCTAATTCATGAATCTCACCGTATCCGGAATATTGATCCACTCCTTAGTTAAGTCAGACCCACCATTCGCATAGACTGGGTTCCTAATTGGGTCTCTCACCGTATCCAAAATATTGAGCCCAACTCATCCTCCAGCCCATAGCATCCAATGCCTAATAGACATGGTTGCGTCTTCCCGGTGCAACTGAGCCACTGTATCCAGCCGAGAACAATCAACCCCGGGAAGGGCCCGCATGTCTACAATGGTGGAAGACCTCGGACTTAATCTTTTCTTAGGGAGAATTGATTCAGGTCTCATTAAACTAGACTTGGCTTAGTCATAACAATTATGACTAACCTAGTGGCATGGGTCAGCTCGGATTATTGACCACCTCAGATCAGAACTGTGTCAACAGATATGGCCAGGTAAGTGAGACCGGTGGAAGGAATATGCCGTTAACTCGCACAAGAACGCATTCAGGTCGAGTAGCTTCCAATTAAAAACTAGTCGGTCGTCTGTGCCAAACTTACCTTAGACACCAAATTATTGAGTCAGAACCAATTGGGTTAGCCTACAATCCAGACTCTAACCTCTGAGCCTAATTAGGTCTTGCTTGATCGTGACTCGATCTTGACCCAGACTTAATCCTATTAGGCTGGTCAATTTAAGCATTGTTGATCCCATCTAACCAACTCTTGATTCGGTTTGATCAACCGCTTAGACCTAATTGAGCTACCCAAGCCCGAACCCAGTATTATGAATATATCTTAGATCTGAAATTCTTAATTTTAGACCTAATTAATATTCCATAAACTTAATTCTTAATTAAGTTGGGTTCATAAACAAAATATGCACAATAAATCCTAGGGTTTCAGGATCTAGGGTTTTGCAGAAAGTAAGTTTTGGTTTCTGATTAAGGACGAACACGCAGCACCCCTACACGTCATAAGAACACCCCATCGAATGGGAAGAGAGGGCCTTTAAACCCTTCTTCGTTCTTATGACCGGACGGCCAAGAGGAACGCCTTAATCAGGAACATGTAAATCTACAAAACAGTTATAGATCTATATCATATATCTCATATACAAATTTAGATCTAATCAAGGCATATTTTGCATACATCTCATGTATCAATTCATGCATGTTTTCAGATCTAAATTATCACATAATAATCTAAAAAATTAGATTTAAATTGATCTAATCAAAATAAATTCTAATCTAGACAATTATGTAGAACTATTCTACAATTAGTCTAGTCATGCATCTATCATATCTCATATGATATTTAAAATTAAATAATTTTTATTTGCTGTTTATCAGATGTTATTATAACACTTATAATATCAGATAAACAGTAAATAAGAAGATCTAAAATATGATTTAATCAGATTAAATCAAAGACATGCAAAACTATTCTATAGAACTATTCTATTCTAGAACTAGTCATGCATATCTTCATGTTCTTAGATCCAAATTATTTAATTTTAATTTTTCTAATTTCAGATCTGATCACATCTCATGTGACATCTGAAATCACTTTATTTTTTAATTAAAATAAAATTAAAATCAGATCTAAACAATTTTAGAACCTGGCTCTGATACCAGTTGAAGGGAAATCCTGATTTCCCGGTCCAGGTTCGTCCAGATCTGATTAGATCAAGAGATATATTTCAAAAATTTTCTCTTGATCTCTATCAGATCTTGATATGTTTCAGATCTGATTCTTATTATTTTAACAAATAAAATAAAACAAGATAAATTAAATCAAATTCAATTTACCTGATTTGGGTAATCCTATTACCCTGTAGATGATCCTGATTGCAGCGGAAGGTTCTGGATCTTAGCCACGCAAGCGCCTGGCCTCTACCGGTATCCACTCGGGTTGGATCTGGAGAACCTCTTCTTCTCTATCACACCTCCAAAAATCAGATCTGGATCTGATCTGGAGGATCTTCAAAACTCTTTTGAAGATCTGCAGTCGTCCTTTTGCAGCAGCGCAGCCTTCTTGCTTTTGATCGCCTTTCCTTGATCTGAATCGCACCAAACTAAGTCCAAAACACCTTTTGGACGTGGAGAGCAAGAGGAGAAGAAGTTTAGGCATGGAGAAGGAGGGGAGAGGCAGCCTTGGGGCGTATCTAATAGCATTAGAATTAGGGTTGGGCGCAGGGTCTTATTTATAGACCTCTTGTGATCCAACTCCTCTTCCTCTCAACCAATCACAACCCTTTGTGAAATCAGATCTAAATCTGATTGGTTGGAATAGAGACCCCTGGATTCCTCCTTAGAGGGTGCCTAAGACCAGTCAAACTGGATTCTTAGTAGAACTCTGATTGGAATCCAAAAGGGAGGTGGAGTCCTTGTCCAACAAGGACTCCTAGGCGCCTCCTACTTGGGCTCACGCCACCCTTGGCGTGCGCCCTTCTCCTTGCCAAGTTCTGGCAGGGGGACAGGCCCCCACTAGCTCTCCAATAGGTGCATGACATGTGGTCAAAAGTCAAAGGGTCAATGGTCAACGTTTGACCAGTCAAAGGTAGACTTTTGACCAAAGTCAAAGAACAAGAAATGGCAGGTGACCAAAAATGGCAGGTAATGTCTTACAAATAAGACAACCTATTCTGACTTGGACAACCTCCAGTCAGACCATATGAAGGCCTCTAATTGAGCGCAAACTCCTTTGGCTCAGTCAAGACAACTTATTTATGATAGTAAAAGAAGAACGTTAGGTTCAATCGAGTGCTAGCACGATTTCCTTGAACCTAATTGAATCTCATTCAGATCAATTGAACTAGATCAGTTCAATTGATGATCACCAGATTCAAACCCTTGTTTGTGTGACCCAGTTAGGTTCAAGTTCTGTATGGTAATGGGATATGTCATGATCTCTATCATAGACATCATCGAAACTTCTTTCGATGGATCAGAACTCTTCTGATTCGAACAGCTAGAATGATCGATCATCTAAATCATTCTAATTGCTCCCAAAATCCACCAGTGACACCTAGCAGTATATGGTGGCAACCCATCAGAGCTGAATGCGAACCTCTTGGTGCAGCTACCTGTGTGATTAAGTTCTTCTATCTTGAGCCCCGATCAGATTAGGGTTAAGGTGAACTCGTCAAACCCTAGTCTCTGTCATATGATGTAATCATTCGATTCGAGTCCAATGTGAAAATCTAAATAGAAACTCTTTCTATTATTTCACTCTACCATGGCCATGGATTTCTGGACTTGATTCTCATGATCATCATAGGGCTACTCCTCTACCACCGAGGTAGATAGATCCCATCTTGATGCAATCCAGTTCCTATAATGAACATGCTATAGCCAACATACACCTCAGGGTTCCATATGGCTAGGAGATCGAGTAATGGTGTAGTCAAACTATAACACCCTCAAGGTGAACTGCCGATGCATCTTAGGTCAAAGAACCAGACACACTACTGCAGCATCGAGTCAGTCATTGACGAGAAGGTAGACTTCCTAATGACTACTCGAGGTGGTCACGCTCAGTGCCCTCGTTCTCTAACGAGTACCTGTACTCTCGCTCCGGTGTCTCCACACCGTAGACTCAAGACTCATCTACTAAAGAGAAGCGATCGTACACCAACCTTCCGGATCAATCACCATCCTCGTGATGATCCTATGGTCGGGAGCTATTTATAAGTTAATAATGATTATTCATGTCTTAAATTTTCAACTCTTGAAAATATGAATTATCATTACCATTAACTCAAAGGATGTATCACAGACACTAAATACACATGTGTGATAGAAAATAACCCATTTCATTAATTATAGTCAAAATTACAATTTTGCCCTTAGAAGTGTATTACAAGTGTCAGCCAATTCTGGCTTCTAGGGCACATATATCTAACAGGTGATCCTATCAAACTCGATGAGAATGGTGAGGATCTGATCATCTATATGGATGCAATGCAGAGATCCGACTCTGAAAAATGATTTGAGTCCATGAAATCCAAAATAGAGTCTATGAAGGTTAATGATGTATGGACATTGATTGACCCATCCGAAGGGATAAAATCTATTGGGTGTAAGTGGGTCTTCAAAAGGAAAAGAGGTGTAGACGGAAATATGGAGACCTATAAAGTCCATCTATTTGCCAAGAGATATCATTAACATTATGATATAAACTATGACGAGATGTTTTCTCCTATAGAAATGCTAAAGTTCATTCAGATTATCCTTGTGATAGCTGCCCATTTGGACTACAAAATCTGGTAGATGGATGTGAAGGTAGCTTCTTAATGGAGAGCTGAATGAAGAGGTGTATATGATACAACCTGAAGAATTCACATCCATAGATGAGTCTAAGGTATGTAGGCTTTAAAGGTCCATTTATGGATTAAAACAGACTTCTTAGAGTTGGAACATACGTTTTGATAAGACGATCAAGACGTATGGCTTTGTTAAGAATAGAAAAGAAAACTGCATATACAAATAGGCTAATGGTCTAGTAGTTGTATTCCTCGTGTTGATGTGGATGATATTCTCTTAATAAAAAATGATGTTCCTACATTACAGGGAATAAAGATCTGGCTGTCGTCATGGTTTTCTATGAAGGATCTAGGAGAAGCTTCCTACATCTTAGGGATGAAGATCTATAGAGACAGATCTAAGAGATTGCTTGGATTGTCCCTGTCTACATGTATAGATACTATGCTGAAGAGATTCAGCATCAAAAATTTCAAGAAAGGTTTTCTCCTGATAGGCCATGAAATTTTTCTCTCGATGAGGGATTGTTCGACAACACCTCAAGAGAGAGAGCATATGAGTAGAATTTCATACGTTTCGATAGTATGATCTATCATGTATGCCATGATATGTACGTGACTAGATGTGGCATACTCACTAGGGGTAGTGAGTAGATATCAATATGATCTAGGGAAGAACCACTGAAAGATTGTTAAAATCATCCTGAAGTATTTAAGAAATAGTAAAGACCAATGACTTATTTATGGTGAGTTGGACTTGAGACTTATGGGATTTACAGACTTTAGTTTCTAGTCTAATCATAATGACAGCAAGAGTGTGTTGGGATATGTGTTTACCCTTAATGATAGAGCAATCTATTGAAAGAGTTCCAAGCAGCACACCATGGTCGACTCAGTTTGTGAGATGCAGTATGTTGCTGCATTAAATGCTACTAAAGAAGCGGTGTGGCTGAGAAAGTTTATCACCAAGCTTGGAGTGGCATCCTTCATTGATGGTCCAGTTCTGCTCTACTGTGATAGCTTTGAATCCATTACTCAAGTGAAGGAATCAAAGGCACACTACTGAACGAAGCATATTCTGCGCCGCTACCACCTTATCCGAAAGATCATGGATCCAGGTGATGTTGACCTTCAAAAGATCGATGGAAAGGAGAATCTGGCCGACCCATTCATTAGTGCCATTGCAGTGAAGGAGTTTGATAACTTTAGGTCGAAGATGGATTTAGATACTGCACCGACTGACTTTAGTCTAAGTGAGAGATTATTGAAAATAGTATCCCAAAATCAATCATCAGCCTATTGATGATTGAGCTATATTTTGTACATGTATATGAATTATAATTGAATAAAAGTTATTCTGGCTTTTTCATCATAAATCTTTTATCTTCTAATGAACTCCTGTATTATGGTGAAGTCCTTAGGACTATTTAAAATTGACAAAGGAGGATTTCTCATTTAGTCTTTAAATTTGTTCATAATCAAATGATATATTGTTATCAAGGACGATAATGTTTATCGAGTGTAGGTTGTTGTGTGCCATATGGGTTGGTTGTCCTTTTAACTAAGAAGTGTGGAGACACTGATATGGCATGTAGGTAAGATATAGGGTACATCTATACTGAACGTGACCAACTCTGAAGCATTTCTGCCATCAAGATTTGCTCCAATAGAATATGGGTATAAGTGTTCCTCTGACCTGAGATCATCATCGTGACTTCTAAGTAACTCACTATGTTTTGGTGCTGGACTATCTGAATTTCTCATTCAGTGATGGAAAGTTTCTAAGCATAGTCAAGTACTTGAGAAGTCAGTGTATGAGTCAAGATGGGATTAATTACTCTAGTTTAGGAGCTATGCTCAATTATGTTTCAATTTAGCAAAATCTTATCCAGGATAGTCTTAGTGAGGAGTCACAGGATTGATTGCATTGAGATGCAATTTGAATATTTTTATCAAGTTGACAGTTTAACTCAGAGTCATCCTATACACAGAGGTCAAAGGGATGAATTATATGGTAACCATATTTGCATAGGTTCTGAATGTTATGATTGCAACTATTCGTCATATCCGAATGTCGAGTATCATTGCTAAATGGTCACTTTGATTGGTATAGAAAGTGGTTCTTGTACTACCAGCTTAAGTTCGAACCTACGGCGTCACACACATTAGAGCTACTTGATCAGATGGCTGGTGAAGAGTTCCACCAGACCGAGACTCTATGGTCAAGAGTTCCAATGGACTATGACTCTTTGACCAGGAGTCCTACTGGGTTGGGACTCTGAGTCCCACTTGACTAGAACTCTATGGTCAAGAGTTCTACTGGACTAAAACTCTTCGACCAAGAGTTCTACTACTCTAGAACTCTAAGTCCTATGTGTTTAGGACTCTATGATTAAGAGTCCTATTGGTTTGGGACTCTGCTATCATGAGTTTCACTTGTTTAGGATACTGGGATCAAGAGTCCCACTAGTTTGGGACTTCGATCAAGAGTTTCATTTTGATGGGACTCTATTATCCGGACATTCACTGATTTTGGACTCTATATTTATAAGAGGTTTAATTAGTGATTTGATCGCTAATTAAATCAATTTGATTAAGTATTGATTTTTGGTTCAAGTCCAATTGAATTGGATTCAGTTGGGTTTGATCCGATTAGGTTATAAGATGACCTAATCGCTAAGGAGGTTTGTTCTCTGATTTGATCAAAAGATGGATTTGATCAATTCTTGATTTTATTAGGATTTAATTAAGCCTAAATTGATTGAATTTAATTTGGTCTAATTGGGCCTAGCTAAATTGGTTTAGACTTGGCCTAATTGGACAAAATTGGTTTGAGACTAGTTTGACTAGTCTCCTCTTCCCTTGTGCAACACCCTTATCTGCACCCACTCTACCTTATGAGAAAGATGTTTCTCATGACTTCTTTCACACACAAAGGGAGCCCACGCCCTACATTATCTCGCCCCTTGTGGATAAAACCAAGTTGGTTTTCAGGATTCAAATGGGTAACAACTTGGCTTTATCCCTCCACATTCTTGTGCCCATATTTTTTTTATGAGAAATTGTTTCTCACAACATTTCTCCATGCAAAGAGGGGCACACGTCCATTTCTTTGTCGCCTCTAGTGGATAGGATTAGCTGGTTTTGAGTTCAAATTCAAATTGTGTTTGAATTTAAATTGAAACCAACCTGATCTCATCCCTTCATGTGATTTTGACTCAGTATGGTGCAAATTAAATAGGGGATTTTTCTAGGCATGCATACATCCCATAAAGAGTGATATACTCAGTCCATAAGCCCCCTTCTACATGGAGAAAAATTCAAAAAATTTGAGAAAAGAAACCTAGAGAGATAAGCGTGCAGGGTTTGGGTGAGATTGCTGCCCTAGGATTTTGACCTAGAGTTTGGGAAGGTTTTGTGTGAGCTACAAGTATTGTGAGCTCACCAAATTTTAGGGAGAATGCCTTCAACCTCTTTTTTACATCCATTGGTGATTTGGAGCATCCCAAGAGCCCATGGATGAAGATCAAAGCTGTTTGGTCAACATCTGCTGTCAAAGGGTTCCAGCGTCGAGCTAACACTCAAGAGGAGCTGATCAGGACCAAAGCCTTATGTGGACAATCCACTGAGGCCAAAGACATTGTGTGACTACATCATGATGAGTGGACCTCCCTGATGGTGCTTGGATTGCGGAGTTCGGCTACCCACATAGGTATCATGTTCTAAACACAGAATTAGTAGTAAAATAGTTTTACTACTAGTATGTAGTTTTTTTTTTTAAATTCAAAGCATGTATATCATATTTAGATCCTTAGTATAGGATTTTCTAATATGATTAGTAGCTCATAATTAATTAGATTAATTATTTTTTTCACTGCATTTAATAAACTTTCAAAAAAGTTTCGAAAGTAGGGCTAAAAATCCTACACTGCATCCCTTCATGGTGTTCTCAACCCACGCAAAGATATGGAGATCCACTTTTTTTTATGCCTAGATTTGATCTAAGGTTTGCTAGATGTGATCTAGGGTACTAATATGATCAATACTAATTTAATTTTTATTTTCAAATTTATGTTTTGCATCTTGACATGTTATAAATCCTAGATGTAGGTGTTTAGTGATATGATCACATACATTAATAGGTTAATTAGATTAATCATAAAATCTTTCACTCATTGATTTTGAAAAAGTTTTAAAATACATGCATGAAACCTTGCATAAGTTTTTCTTCATTTGGCACAAAGGAAGAGAGAGAGTCCTAATTCAACTGGGCTTTCTAGTTTTCTTTGGTCAAATAAATTTTAAATTTTATTTAAATTAAGATTAGTGCAATCTAATTCAGGATGATTCTAGTTCAACTAGGAGCCCATTTAAATTTGATTAAATCATATTTAAATCTAATTTAAATAATCTTAAGCTAATTAGGAATTAGGTGCATACAAGTCCTAATTGAATTAGGAATTGATCTTCTTTGTAATTGGCTTATCTCATAAATCAATTAGACTTAATTTAATTAAGCTCAAACCAAACCAAATTGAATCTTATTCAATTAGATTCAATCTCAATCCTAATGCTCAATCAAATTAAGCCAATTAGCAATCTAATTACTAATTAATCCTCCTGCAATACTTGCACTAGATCATTCATCAATCGTATTGATGATTTGATTCTAAAATGATTCATAATCATTGATCGACCATCCGATCAGATAGAAACCACTTGTGTGTGACCCCATAGGTTTGAACATAAGCTGGTAGCATAGGAATAAATTTTTATATCAATCAAAATGATCATCTAGCAATGGTACCCGATGATCGGATAGGTACAACATTCTAAAATCCATTCGAACATGGTTATCGTATAATTCATTCCTTTGATCTCTATATTTAGGATGACTTAGAGTTAAGATATCAATCCTAAAAAAGTACATCCATAATGCATTTCAACATAATCAATTCCGTGACTCCTCAAAAAGGCTACCTTAGCCAAGATTTTGTTAAATTGAAACACAATACAATACATCTTCTAAAACTAGGGGTGACCAATTCTATCTTGACTCATACACTGACTTTATAAGTACTTAACTATATTTAGAAATCTTTCATTATTGAATTAGAAATTTAGGTAGTCTAACACTAAAGCATAGTGAGTTGCTTGCAAGTCTCCTTAGTAATCTCAGGTCGGAAGGCCAGCTATACCCATATCCCTTTGGAGCAAATTTTGATAGTAGAATGCTCTGAAGTTAATCATATTTAGTACAGATATACTTCTATATCTCACCTGCATGCTATACCAATATCTCCACACTCCTTGGTTAAGAGGACAACCAACCCATATGGTATACAATGACCTACACTTGATAAACATTATCGTCCTGGATAACAATGTATCATTTGGTCGCGAACATACTTAAGGACTAAATGATAAATTCTCTCTTTATCGATCCTAAATTATCGCACCCCTGGCCCAAGATCATAAGCCGAGGGTCATGGTAACCATCGCATACTTACAGAGAACTCTCTCCACAAGCATGTAAGGCATCTTGTCACGATATCATAAAGCAATAATGGAATAAAATTGAAATAATTAATGACCAACTTTAATTCAAATAACTAAAATAAATATCTTACAAATAAAATTCTATAGTTTGTATCAAAGTTCAATAAATCCTAATTTAAAAGAAAATATCAATCTCTACCTCTAATTTGTTCTCCCATATTGAATCTCTGGATCAAGTTAAATCTCTAAATCTGTAAAAATAAATAATAACCATCATGAGCTAAATAGCCCAGTAAGTAATGAATACCTTGACTAGATAATTCATGTAATAATATAAGTTGCAAATATCAAAACATAGTTTATCATTAATGTGTATAAAAACAATCAGATTTACATTCAAAATATGAATTTGATAATATTAGAATCTTGCAATATATTTATATGAATAATCATGTATATGATTTCAAAAGTAATTATGTTAAAAAAAAATCTGATTCAAAATAAATTTTACTTAACTCATCAACCTTCAACTATGACCATACTTATATCCTATGGTTAGGCTAGAATACCATACTTATATTCTATGGTGGGGTCGGAATACCACACTTATATTCTATGGTGGGGCCGAAGTACCACATTTATATCCTATGGCCAGGCTAGAAACAAAATCATGAGCTCAAAGTGCGAATGCATAATCTCCAATTGGTAGGGTTCGAAATATAGTCAGGCTAAGAATCCAAAACTGATTCATATCAAAATTCTTTTAATAAAATAACACATATTTCATGATCAAATCAAAATATGCAAATATGATTTTGGATCACTAAATAATACAAAATAATGTTACTTCGAATTTTTACATCAATTTCAAGGCAAAACATATTCTTCATAAGATTTATAAATCACATATAAATCAATTAACTACTTATTTGATATTCAAAATAGTATAATATAAACAAAATTTAGAGAAGATAGATCATTACTTACCTCACGAACGAAATCAATTCATTGGTCTAACTAATTCTGTAAACCTCTCTTAGAGTCTATTACCGCTACATCGAAAGTTTGCGTATCTAATTGCGTAAGAGCATGGACCCTTACTTGGGTCCGAGATTTCAAATTTCCATCTTTGTTTTGTTTAACTATTGGAATAGATCGATTCTCAATATTCTATGGATACTCAACTATTTTGTGACCTATCTTACCATATTTAAAGTAAGCATCGATGATCCAACGACATTCACTATCAGCATGAGTTTTACCATATCCAAAACACCTAACACTATTAGATGGTCCTGAGTTATAACTTGTTGATCTTTTATTCGAACTTTCAATATTTTTTATCATTTTGACCATGAGAATCATCTGATCTATTTATTTTCTTATGATTTCTTTCTCTTTCTACAAGTTCTTCATTGACATCTCTTTCAATTATTAGTGCTTTATTTACTACATTCGCATAAGTTGTCAACTCATATGAAACCACTTATTTTTGAATTTTAGTCCTTAACCTAATCTTAAATTTATGAACTCATTCCCGCTCACCATCTATTAATATCGGAGCAAATTTAGCTAGCTCTATAGATTTAGCTTCATACTCAACCATATTCATACTTCTTTGCTTCAAATAAATAAACTCTTGTTCTTTCTAGATTCTCACACTCCTAGGAAAGTATTAGTCATAGAATGAAATTCAAAATCTCTTCCAGGTAAGTCATTTCCCATCTTGTTCATATTTACATTCTAATCGCTGCCACCAATCAAATGCTTCACCTTGTAGTAAATAAGCTGTAAATTGAATCTTATCTTAATCATAGCACTGCTGGACAATAAATTCTTTCTCTATCTCTATTATCCAACTATCAGATTCCAAGGATTCAGTAGTTTTTTTGAAAGGTGGTGGAGCTAACTTTTTAAATTCTATAATATTATTTTGCTGTACACGCTGCTCTCCATGTCTATACTGTTGGGGTTGAGGTTGATATTGTTGTGTATCTCGTTGTGCTTGCTATTGTTTAAGTAACTACTACTACCTCTATTTCACTCCAACTAGGATTTGCATTAATTATGCCATGTCTGGTTCTTGCTACTCTATCTGGGTGTTCCTAGTAGGATCAATAACTCCTTATTGAGGGGTGTTACCAACTTGTGGAGGAGCACCATCCTCTTGTTGGTTCAATATTTCTCTAATAGTACGTCGAGCAGCCCTCTTTATCTGATGTGGAGCCATCTCATACAAACAATGGTCAACAAATTCAACTAACCTAATATTTAAAAGTCTATTTACAATCATGATTATTTTCTCAAGATAAACATTTTAAATCCTTATAGGATGGATTATTCATGGGTCAAAGGTCAAATTTCCTCTGCTAGGATCTATCAAGACTATTTGAGGGTCTTTATAAGAATCCAAAAAACTATAGAAGAGAGAGAGATACTATCTAGAGAGAGTAAAATTTTTCTAGAGAGAAAGTAGAGAGAGAAAGTTGAACTTTTAGAGAGAGAAAGTGCGATTTAGACTCAAAGAGGAGGAGATGGAAGAGAGAGAAAATCTCTCTTCTTTTTTTCTTTTCTTTTTTTTTCGTTTTCTTCTTTTCCTTTTCATAGTTCTCTTTGGAGGAATAGGGGACTATGAGGTCCTCCTTATTTCTCAAACTAAAGGCCAAGGCTACTAGCCAATGGCCGGCAACTGTCAAGGCTACAATGGTGCAGCCTGGCAAACTCATATCGGTGGTCGGCGGTGACCGTCGGTCGTCAAAAAAATCAAAGAAAAGGGGAGGAACAGGGAATTTTCAAAAATAATTTCACTAACAAAGCCGATGGTGGCATCTAACATAATAGAAAAAAAGAGAAAAAAGAGGAGAAGGAGGGTCAGACTTACCTTGATCTTTGGCAGCCTTTTCAATCCAATTTTTGGAGAGCATAATGAAGATCTTCCACGAAGAAAATCCAGCGATTCCCATCAGTTGGACTTCAATTTTTGGTTAGGAAAAGAGGGAAGGCTTCTTCCCTTTAAATAGATCTAGTGGGAAGGAGTTTCACTCCTCCCCAAAATGGATTCAACTTCAATTAGGAGTTGGTTGGGAGGAGAAGAAGACTCTTGTAGGAAATCTTGTGATTTCTCTTCTCTCTTTTTTTTTGTTGATTCACGCTTTGAGATCCATGCAACTTGTTTGGGGTATTACATTCTCCTCTCCTAAAAAAAATTTCATCCTCAAAATTTTTCTTGTATAGGTCCTTAAAATTCAGGATTACTTTTATCTCAAATCATAATCAACCCTCAAATTTCTAAATCGAATCCATCATCATATCACTTTTCAAATCAAATTACTATTCTCATCAACTTGAAAATAATTTAGACTACTATCCTTCTACTACGCACTCTGATTCAAATCCATCAATACATTTGTGTCAAATCTAAGTTTATAAGTTTGTTACAATCAATATAAGTTATCATCCTAATGTCCCTAATGTCTACCCACCTATACGGATATTTGATTCTATGTATCATAATTGATCTACTTACTTGCTCTGATACCACTTTAATTATCACACCCCTGATCCATAATCATGAGCTAAGGATCATGGCAATCGCCACATACTTACAGAGAACTCTCTTCATAAGCATGCAAGGCACCTTATCATGATATCATAAAGTAACACTAGATTAAAATCTAAATAATTAATGATCAACTTTAATTCAAATAACTAAAATAAATATCTTACAAATAAAATTCTATAGCTTGTATCAAAGTTTAATAAATCTTAATTTAAAAAAAATATCAATCTCTGCCTCTAATTTTCTCTCCCATATCGAATTTCCAGATCAAGCTAAATCTCTAAATCTATAAAAACAAATAAAAACTATCATGAGCTAAATAGCCCAGTAAGCAATGAATATCTTGACTAGATAATTCATGTGATAATATAAGTTACAAATATCAAAACATAGTTTATCATTAATCAGTGTATAAAAATAATTAGATTCATATTCAAAACATGAATTTGATAATATCAAAATATTTCAAAATATTCATATGCATAATCATGTATCTGATTTCAAAATCAATCATGTTCAAAAAAATTTGATTCAAAATAAATTTTACTTAACTTATCAGCTATCAACTATGACCATACTTATTATACCTTATGGTCGGGCCAGAATACCATACGTATACCCTATGGTTGGACTGGAATACCATACTTATACCTTATGGTGGGACTGAAGTACCATATTTATATCCTATGGTCAGGCCAGAAATAGAATTATGAGCTCAAAGTGCCATTGCATAACCCCCAATTGGCATGGTTCAGAACATAGTCAGGCTGAGAGACCAAAATTGATTCATATCAAAATTCTTTTCATAAAATAACACATATTTTATGATCAAATCAAAATATGCAAATATGATTTTGGATCACTAAATAATATAAAATAATGTTACTTGGAATTTCTATATCAATTTTGATGCAAAACATATTCTTCATAAGATTTATAAATCACATATAAATCAATTAACTACTTATTCGATATTCAAAATAGTATAATATAACAAAAAATCTAGAAAAGGTAGATCATTACTTACCTCATAAGTGAAATCAATTGATTGGTCTAACTAATTTTGTAAACCTCTCTCAAAGTCTATTATACTGTATCAAAAGTCTACATATCCAGTTGCATAAGAGCATAGAACCCTTCCTTGGGTCTAAGATTCTAAATTTTTGTCATTGTTTTATTCAACTATTGAAATAGATCAACTCTCAATATTCTATGGGTATTCAACTATTTTGTGACTTATCTTATCATATTTAAAGCTAGCACTAATGATCCAATGACATTCACTATCAGTATGAGCTTTACCACATGTAGAACATCTAACACTATTAGATGATTCTGAGTTATCACTTGTTGACCTTTTATTCAAACTTCCAATATTTTTTATTATTCTAACCATGAGAAACATCTAATCTATTTCTTTTTCTTGATTTCTTTCTCTTTCTACATATTCTTCATTGACCTCTCTTTCAATTATCAGTACTTTATTTACTACATCCGCATAAGTTGTCAACTGATAATTATCATAAATTCATAAATAAAAATATTTAAATATATATTAATTGATATTTATTTTAAAAGAATTGATGCTTTTATTAATGTTTTATAAGAAAGATCCTCACCAATACAAAGAGCTTGATTTGTGGGTTCAAATAAATCAAATTTGATAAAAATCAAAGATAAAATGAAAAGTTATAAAGACCAAAAGTTTTAATTAAAAAAATAAAAACTATATAAAATTGGTTCAGATCGAACCAGCCTAAGAGAATCGATCGATCCAGTTGGCCTGGTCTACTAGAGCCCACATGCTCGATCTGCCCACAAGCATAGCAACCCAGCCCAATGCAACATAGCACCCGGCCCAGTTTCTCCCCACCATGACGTCACTCTGACGTCATTTTCCACATGGTCCATAGTGGACTGGAACGCAGCGTGCCACACTATGGACCCTTAATGGGTCCACTATTAAAAAAAATGTGGTCCAAGGGGCTTTTTGATAAATTCAGATGATGCGGCGAGTATGAATTAGGCGGGGTCTTTGTTACACCCAGTCTGAAGGAATTAGATCTAGGATTTCATAGATAGATCTTAAAACTTTTTCAAGATCTTACAGTGAAAGATTTAAATAAATCTAAAATTTATTTAAATAACCATATAAACACCTAGATCTCAGATCTATTACATGATTAATGCATGATATTAAATTAAAAATTAAAATTAAATAAGAAAGAAAAAGGTTGATCAAATCAATCTAGATCTATACTACATCAAATGTAGATATAAAGTTTATATATCGGATCTATTACCTGAGCAAGTTTAGATGTTCTAACTACTGATCCAGACTTGAGGATGAAGTCACAAGCTGCACATGCATCTGGCCTCTAGGAGTCATCCACACGAGCCTACGATCTCTGATATGAAGTCCAATGCAGAAAATCAGCATAGCATGCTAGTACTGTACTGATCCTTCTTCGACGATCAATCCGATGCTTCCTTCTTCAAAATTTGGACTCTCCAAAATATGAGAAGAAAGATGAGAGTTTGATAATCTAAGACTCTCTAAAAAGAACTCAAAAGAAAGGAGGAGAGATTAAAAATAAAATAGCCCTAGAAGAAGACCCTCTTCTTCTTCTCTTTTCTCTCACTTAGACACCTAGTTTGGTGCCCATGGAACCCCCATGCCCAAGGACCCTCTTCCTCTGATTTTTGCACACCCCAAATCTCTCCAAAATTTCTATATTCCATGAAAAAATTAAAATAAAATTCATCCAATAAATAAGGAAAAAGAAGAGTCCAAGTTAGGTCAAATTTCTAAACTAGGAATATCCAAATATGGAAAGTTGTTGGGGTGCCCAACTCTTGGGTGCCTCATCCACAATTTTTGGCGTGGACCAGCAAGGGAGGGCACACAAGAAAAAGAGATTATTTTTATGGAATAAGAGAAGAATTAATTAAAAGAGGGGGTGGCACTCAAGGAAAGATGTTTTGGTCTCTTTTGGGTTGCCCTAAGGCTGACGAACCCCTTTTGTTCATCAGCATGGTAGAAATAATATCCTTTGGTCTCTTTTGGGTATCTTATGAATGTACACTTGTCAAACCTAGGTCCAAGTTTGTTTGTAACTAATCGTTTGATATAAGTTGGGCACCCCTAAATCCTAAGGTGTGAAAGTGCTGGCTTACGCCCTATCCATATCTCATATTGAATTTTAACTACAGACTTACTTGGAATCCTATTTAATAGATAACAAGCCGATTCAAGTACCTATCCTCAGAAGGATATCGATAGGCTGGCAAATCCCATCATGGATCAGATCATGTCTAACAGAGTTCGATTCCTTCTTTCAGACACATCATTATGCCATAGTATTCCAGGAGGAGTCCATTGGAAGAGAATTTCATTCTCTCCTAGATATGTGAAAAACTCACCAGAAAGGTATTCTCCTTCTTGGTCCGATTGAAAAATTTTAATACTATTTTTAGTTTATTTTTTTACTTCACTTCAGAATTGTTTGAACATTTTAAAAGAATTTGACTTATGTTTCATCAGATAGACATATCCATATATGGATAGATCATCTATGAAAGTGATGAAGTAGACATATCCACCTCTAGCACTTGTGCTCATTGGTCTACATACATCGGTATGTACTAGACCTAAGAGCTTATTGGCTCTCTTACCATTTTCAGTGAAAGATGACTTGGTCATTTTACCAAGAAGACAGGACTCACAGGTTGAAAGTGATTCACAATCATTAACTTCGAGGATTCCCTCCTGAGTCAACTTATTTATCCTATTCTTGTTTATATGATCTAGCCTATAGTTCCATAAGTAGATATCTGATACACTATCTAATCTAGGATGCTTGCTAGTAGAATAGACTACATTAATAGGTTGTGATAACATATATATACCTTTGTTCAATTATCCATAGAAAGCAATAACACCATTCACAATGACATTACAAACTCATTTCTTTATTGAAATTTCATAATTGTTCATGGCCAAAAGGCCTACAGAAATGATATTTAAAAAAAATTAGGACAAAAATGATAATCACTAAGAACAACGGTATGAGATTCAAATATAAGTTTCAAAATTTTTAAAGCTAGAACTGAAACTGGTCTTCCATCTCCAATGTTCAGGAATCTCTCAGCTTGCTCGAATCTTTTACTGACCTGCAATCCCTGCAACGAATTACAAATATGGTAAGAGCTATCGGTATCCAATACCCAGTTAGTAATATCACAAATAGAAAAATTTCAAGGAGTTATCATATAACTATCTTGCCCAGTAATAGCTTGCTTCTTTTCCTGCCTGTTTGGATTTAGGAAGGCAATATACTGAGGATAGTTCCTCTTTCAGTGTCCTCGCTTCTTACAAAAGAAGCATTCAGCTTGACTCTTATCGGGCTTGATCTTCTTGGTCTGGTCCTGCACTGATGTCCCAGTCTGAACTTGCACCTTCTTTATTTTCTTCTTCTTGTTATTTTTCCCTTTTTCAAAGGGTCGAGAACCAGAAGATGAACCTCTCACTAAGTTCATCAACTCCTTATAGAGTTGGTGATCCTTCTCAAAGTTCTGAAGTAACCCCAGTAACCCGTGGTAGTCCACTTCAGGCTTTGACATTCTATAATGTATAAGGAATAGGAGATAACACTTGGGTAGCGAGTTTAGTATTGCATCTTTCCTAAGTTGTTTGTGCAAGAAAAAGGCGAGCTTGCTTAAGCACTCTATTAGCTCAGTCATGTATAATACATGATCAGTGACAGAGGCACCATCCTGCATTCTGGCATTGAAGATGGCACAACTAGTCTTGTGCCTCACAACATCATTGGGTGTGCCAAAAGAATCCTCCAACACTTGGAGCATTTTGTTTGGCTGAGCTGTCTCAAACTTATGACTGAACTCGTTGCTCATCACAGCCAGCATAATGCAGCGCACCATGGTTTGATCACTGAGCCACTTTTGATAAGTATCTCTGACTGTTCCATGTGCATTGATAGTTGGCTCCTCAGGTGAAGGATCCATCAGCATATTTATAATCCATTCATGCTCTAGGACAATCTTCAACTTTTGGTACCAACTATCGAAGTTGGGTCACACCAACTTATCATTGTCCAATAATGATCAGAGCGATAGAGAAGTGGCCATGTCTGCACAAAGAAAAATCAAAAACTAATTAGTAATTGATTCATTAAACCTAAAGATTTGGACTTTAATCAAAAGGTTTCTCCCACTATTTTATTTGAATTGGTAGCCTCTACCTCCAATTTGAGGAATTATCCTAATTCCTTAGTGGGTACTAGAATCCACATAGACTGTATACAAGCCCAACTTTGGTTGGCCCACCCATGTACATCTAAGGGTAGGTTCATAACTAATTATTTCTC
Organism: Cocos nucifera; assembly: GCA_006176705.1. Lineage (NCBI taxonomy): Eukaryota > Viridiplantae > Streptophyta > Magnoliopsida > Arecales > Arecaceae > Cocos > Cocos nucifera. The sequence goes on from QRFJ01001908.1 coordinate 209,724, forward strand.
TAAATAATTTTTAGTAATTAAATTTTGCCCCAGGCCCTGATCAGTTGGCTTTGGTTTTCTCAGAAAAGGGTCCAGTTAGGACCAACCATTAATATGACCATACTTGGCTCATCCAACCAATGAATGATCAGACCCAACTTTGGTTGGCCCACCTGACCACCATTTAGAAAGATGTATCCAAGAGATCATATAATGAATGATAATTTTATCAATCGATAAGCACCAGACCTTTGGGCCTCTAATGATTATCCAACTAATGGACCCATTATCATCCACTTTAATGGGATGCTATGATCGAGTTATCATATAACTATTTCATTTTAGGGACTTAATAATTTTAAAAAAAATATTTATAGAAATGAGTAGGTCAGATTGACCACCTTATCATGATCCTCCCACTAACTTCATCAAGTCAGCTTAAGGGAGACCATTAATAGACTGGTCTAGGAGCACCTAAATCAATCACATTGATTTACCTAGCTGACATGGGTTAGCTCGAATAGTCAAGCAATCCAATCAAAATATAATCTCACCAAGAGGCTAGGTAAGTTCGATCAATAGAAGGATCTACCAGGCTTGCCTTAGGCATCATTAGAAATGGCAGGTAAGTGGGCTGCCAATTAAAAACCACTGGTCTGGTTTACCTTAGACACCAACTAATTTAATTAGTTTTAATAAGATCAACCTAATAATTCATGCTAGACCGCGTAGCCAAGAATCAAGTCCATCTTGGGTCTTGTTAAAGACATGGACTTGACCAACAATAACTATTGCAATTGATCTAGAGAATTCTTGACCTAATCTAGGACAATAATTGATTAGATTTAGTCAATTCTCTAATTAAGTTCATTCTTTAATCTAATCCTAGGTCTAACATAATTAATGGACCTAATCCCCACTAACCCATTTAACCCAATGTGTTATGATTTGTGTCTTAGGATCTTCAATTCACAATCCTAGATCCTAATCAATCAACTTATTAATATTCAGTTAAGTTTTGGGTTGAGGGTTGGGGTTCGGCTTTTTGAAAATGATTTTCATATTTGTAAAATATTTTTACAATATGGTTCTATCAACCAAGTTGCATGTTTGATTCATAATCAATATGTAAGTAAAACAAACATAAAACTACTTTAAATCTAATCTAAATAGGTTCATATAATTGAAACAGTTTTAATAATAATCAATCATAAATCTTCCTAGATCAAATCTAACATATTTATGATGATTGAAATTAGATTAAAATATTTTTAATTAGATCATAAAATTTTTTAGATCTAATCTAAAATTTTATGATCAATATTTTAGATCAGCACGTACTAGGACAACCTATTCATTGTAAGGGATAAACCTTACAGTAGGACAACTTATGGCAGTTCATGCAATCTAAAATATTTTATTTATTTTTTAATTTTAAATTTGATAATTAGATTATAAATTAAATCTAATCTAAAAAATAATCTAGACATGCACAAAAATCATGTAATAAGAATCTTGCTCTGATATTAGATCTAGGGTTTCACAAGTAGATCTTAAAATTTTTTCATGATCTTACAGCGAAAGACTTAAATAAATCTAAAATTTATTTAAATAACTATGTAAATACCTAGATCTCAGATCTATTACATGATTAAGATATAATATTAAATCAAAAATTAAAATCAAATAAGAAAGAAAAAGGTTGATCAAATCAACCTAGATCTACACTACATCAAATGTAGGTATGAAGTTTATAGATCGGATCTATTACCTAAGCAAGTTTAGATGTTCTAACTTACTGATCTAGGCTTTAGGGTGAAGTCATGAGCCATACATGTATCCAACTCTAGGAGTCATCCACACGAGCCTACGATCTCTGATCTGAAGTTCAATGCAAGAAATCAGCACAGCATACTAGTACTGTGCTGATCCTTCTTCGACGGTCGATCCGATGTTTTCTTCTTCGAAACTTAGACTCTCCAAAATATGAAAAGAAAGATGAGAGTTTGCTGATCTAAGAGTCTCTAAAAAGAAACTCAAAAGAAAGGAGGAGAGATTGAAAATAAAATAGCCCTAGAAGAAGACCCTCTTCTTCTTCTCTTTACTCTCACCTAGACACCTAGTTTGGTGCCTTGGAACCCCCATGCCCAAGGACCTTCTTCCTTTGATTTTTACACACCCCAAACCTCTTTTAAAGCTCTATATTTCACAAAAAAAATAGAATAAAATTCAACCAATAAATAGGGAGAAAGAAGAGTCCAAGTTAGGTCAAATTTCTAGACTAGGAATATCCAAACATGGGAAGTTGTTGGGGCGCCCCACTCTTGGGCACCTCCATAATTTTTGGCATGGACCAGCAAGGGAGGGTGCATAAAAAAGAAGATTATTTTCATGAAATAAGAGAAGAATTAATTAAAAGAGGGGGTGTCACTCAAGAGAAGATGTTTTGGTCAACAAGGATTCTATCTCATAGAATCCTAAGCAAAACCAATTCCTCGTTTAACTTGGTCTTCCACCTAACTTTCAAATATGACTTGGAGGGAGAGAGGGGACGTGAAAATTAGGAAGAAAATGATTTTTCATGAAAAATATCTAAAAAATAGGTATGGAGGGCGTTGGGACCAAGGTGGCGCAAGGAGATAGGGAGCCTTAGTCACACTAGGACTCCTATTTTGATTTGGTCAAACAAGATCTTTTAATGGAATAAAATCAAGATTAAACCATCCCAACTAAATAAGGTCCTAACCCATTTAAGAACTTAATTAAATCAAATTTAATTCTAATTTATTTTTGAATCAAATTAGAAAATTGGGTTAATCTGAGTCCTAGTTAGACTAGGACTAGTTCTTCCTTGCAGTTGGCTTATCCAATGAACCAATTGAACTTGATCCAATCAAGCCCAAACTAAATCTAATTAAATCATATTTAATTAGACTTAATCTCAGTCTATTGGCTTAATCAAATTAAGCCAATTAGCAATCTAATTGCTAATCGATCCTCTTGCAATACTTGCACTAAGTTAAACACCAATAGTATTGATTGTTTAACCCTAGAACGATTCTTAATCGTTGATCAACCATCCGATCAGATCGTAAGCTCTAATGTATGTGACCTCATAGGTCCAAACTTAAGTTGATAGCATAAAAATAAATTTCTATACCAATCAAAGTGACCATCTAGCAATGATACCCGACGATCGGATAGGTCGAAGGTGTAGAATACCATCCTTAGAAGCCATGCAGATATAGTTTCCATATAATTCATCCCCTTGACCACAATACTCATAGGACACATTAGAGTTTAACTATCAACTCTGATTAGGTTGTCCATATTATATTTCAACATACCAAATCCATCTGATGGATTATCCTGGTCAAGATTTTGCTATATTGAAATACAGTGATACATTCTTTTCCAACTCTTGGAGTAGTCAATTCCATCTTGATCACACTCCAACTTTGCAAGTACTTGACCGTGCCCAGAAGCCTTCCGTTGTTGAATTAAAAATTTAGTTAGCCCAGTACCAAAGCATAGTGAGTTGCTTGCAAGTCACTGAGGTGATCTCAGGTCTAAGGGATATTTATACCTATATCCCATCAGAGATATTCTCGATAGCAGAATGCTCTAGAGTTGGTCACGTTCACTGACGATGTACCCATACATCTCACATGTATGCCATACCAGTGTCTTCATACACTTTGGTTAAAAGGACAACCAACCTATATGGCATATAGCGACCTTTGCTCGATAGATGCTGTCATCCTAATTAACAGCCTATCATTTGATCGTGAACAAATTTTAGGACTAATCGATAAATCCTCTCTTTATCAAAATTAAATAGTCCTAAGGACTTCATCACAACAATGGAGTTCATTAGAAGATATAAACTTATGATGAAAAAGGATGCCAAAATATTTTTTATTAATTAATAAATTAATTATAATATCTCAACCATCAACAGACTGATGATTGGCTTTGAGACATAATTCTCAACAACTTTCACTTGTCCTAAAGCCATCGGCACAATATCTAATACCTATCTTCGACTTATGGTTATCGAACTCCTTGATTGCCAGGACTTTAGTAAAGGGGTTGGCTAGGTTCTCATTTTCATCAATCTTTTAAAGGTCGACGTCATCATGATCCACGATCTCACAGACCAAATGGAAGCGGCACGAAATGTGCTTTATTCGTGGGTGTGCCTTCGGTTCCTTTGCTTGAGTTATGGTGCTAGTGCTGTCACAGTAGAGCAGGACTGGACCATCAATGGAGGGTGCTACTCTAAGCTCGGTGATGAACTTCCTCAGCCACACAGCTTTTTTGGCAGCATCTAATGCTGCCATGTACTCTGCTTCGCAAATAGAGTCAGCCACTGCATGCTGCTTGAAACTTTTCCAGCAGATGGCTCCACCATTTAGGTTAAAGAGATATCCCGACATACTTTTACTTTCATCATGGTCAGATTGAAAGTTGGAGTCTGTAAATCCCACAAGCTTCAGATCTGACTCACCATAAACCAACCATTGGTTCTTAGTATTTTTTAAATACTTAAGGATGGTTTTAATTACCTTCTAGTGATTTTCTCTAGGGTCAGACTGGTGTCTACTCACTACTCTTAGTGAGTATGCCACGTCTGATCTCGTACATGTCATTGCATATATAATAAATCACACTACCGAAGCATATGAAATTCTACTCATACGCTCTCTCTCTTCAAGAGTTGTCAGACAATCCTTCTTAGAGAGAGAAATTTCTTAGCCTATCAGAAGATAGCCCTTTTTGGAATTCTCCATACTGAACCTCTTCAGCATAGTTTCTATGTACATGGATTAGGATATACCAAGCATCCTTTTAGATCTATCCCTATAGATCTTCATCCCTAGGATGCAGGATGCTTCACCCAAGTCCTTCATGAAGAACTATAATGACAACCAGACTTTTATTTCTTATAATGCAGGAATGTCATTCCCGATTAAGAGAATATCATCCACGTACAAGATAAGGAATAAAACTGCTGGACCATTTGCCTATTTGTAAATGTAGGATTCTTCTCCATTAACAAAGCCATACATTTTGATTACTTTATCCAAATGCATGTTCCAACTCTGAGATGCCTGCTTCAATCCATAAATGGATCTCTGAAGCTTGCACACCTTAGACTCATTCGTGAATGTGAATCCTTCAGATTGTATCATATACACCACTTCGGTCAGCTCTCCATTTAGAAAAGCTGTCTTCACATTCATCTGCCAGATCTTATAGTCCAGATGGGCAGTAATGGCAAGCATGATCCAAATGAACTTGAGCATTACCATAGGGGAGAACGTCTCATCATAGTCAATACCATAATATTGACGATGCCCCTTGGCAACCAGACGGACTTTATAGATCTCCATCCTTCCATCTGTGCCGTTCTTTCTTTTGAAGATCTATTTACATCCAATGGGTTTAACCCCTTCAGGTGGGTCAACTAATGTTCATACATCATTGACCTTCATGAAATCCATTTCAGATCTCATGGCTTCTAGCCATTTCTCAGAGTTGGATCTTTGCATCGCATCTATATAAGTGATCGGATCCTCATCGTTCTCATCGAGTTCAATGGGATCACCATTCTGGACCAGGAATCTATAGTTTCTATCCGGATGGTGGGGTACTCTATCGGATCACCTTAATGGTGTGAGTTCACTAAGCTTCGGATCTGATATGATCAAATCCGACTTAGGTTCAACATTCTGTATTGGACTTTCTACCTATTGAACTTCATCAAGTTCAACCTTAGAGATAACAGTTCCTTCATCAAGAAACTTCTTTTCTAAAAAGATTGCCCTAAGGCTGATGAACCCCTTTTATTCATCAGCATGGTAGAAATAGTATCCTTTGGTCTCTTTTGGGTACCCTATGAATGTACACTTATCAAACCTAGGTCCAAGTTTATTTGTAACTAATCATTTGACATAAGTCAGACACCCCTAAATCCTAAGGTGTGAAAGAGCTAGCTTACACCCTATCCATATCTCATATGGGATTTTAACTATAGACTTACTTGAAATCCTATTTAATAGATAACAAGCCAATTTGAGTGCATATCCCTAGAAGGATATCGACAGGCTGGCAAATCTCAACATAGATCAGACCATGTCTAATAGAGTCTGATTTCTCCTTTCAGACACACCATTATGCTATGGTGTTCCAGGAGTAGTCCATTGGGAGAGAATTTTATTCTCTCCTAGATATGTGAGAAACTCACTAGAAAGGTATTCTCCTCCTCGGTCAGATCGAAGAATTTTAATACTTTTTTTAGTTTATTTTTCTACTTCACTTCGGAATCATTTGAACATTTCAAAAGAATCTGACTTATGTTTCATCAGATAGATATATCCATATTTGGATAGATCATCTATGAAAGTGATGAAATAGACATATCCATCTCTGGCACTTGTGCTCATTGGTCCACATACATCAGTATGTACTAGACTTAAGAGCTTATTGTCTCTCTCACTTTTTTTCAGTGAAAGGTGACTTGATCATTTTATCAAGAAGATAGGACTCATAGGTTGGAAGTGATTCACAATCATTAACCTCGAGGATTTCTTCCTAAGTCAACCTGTTTATCCTATTCTTGTTTATATGACCTAGCCTATAGTGCCATAAGTAGATATCTGATACACTATCTAATCTAGAATGCTTGCTAGTAGAATAGACTATATTAACAGATCGTGATAACATATATACATCATTGTTTAATTGTCCATACAAAGCAGTAACACCATTCACAATGACATTACAAACTCATTTTTTATTGAAATTTTATAATTGTTCATGGCCAAAAGGCCTATAGAAATGATATTAAAAAAGAAACTAGGATAGAAATGATAATCACTAAGAACAATGGAATGAGATTCAAATACAAGTTTCAAAATTTCTAAGGCTAGAACTGGAACTGATCTTCCATCTTTAATGTTCAGGAATCTCTCATCTTGCTCGAATCTTTTACTGACCTACAACCTTTGCAATGAATTGCAAATATGGTAAGGGCTACCGATATCCAATACCCAGTCAGTAATATCATAAATAGAGAAATTTTAAGGAGTTATCATATAAATATCTTGTCCAGCAATAGCTTGCTTCTTTCTCTACCTGTTCGGATCCAGGGAGGCAATGTACTGAGGATAGTTCCTCTTTCAGTGTTCTCGCTTCTTGCAAAAGAAGCATTTAGCTTGACTCTTATCAGGCTTGATCTTTTTGGTCTAGCCCTACATTGATGTCCCAGCCTGAACTTGCACCTTCTTTGTTTTCTTCTTCTTGTTCTTCTTTTCTTTCCTAAAGGGTCAAGAACCAGAAGACGAACCTCCCACTAAGTTCACTGACTCCTTATGGAGTTGGTGATCCTTCTCAAAGTTTTGAAGTAACCCCAGTAACCCATGGTAGTCCACTTCAGGCTTTGACATTCTATAATGTGTAAGAAATGGGAGATAAGACTTAGGTAGTGAGTTCAGTATTACATCTTTTTGAAGTTATTTATGCAAGAAAAAGCCGAGCTTGCTCAAGCGCTCTATCAGCTCGATCATGTACAATACATGATCAGTGATAGAGGCACCATCCCACATTCTGGCATTAAAGATGACACAACTAGTCTTGTGCCTCTCAACATCATCGGGTGTGCCAAAAAAATCCTCCAACACTTGGAGCATTTCATTTGGCTGAGCTATCTTAAACTTACGATTGAACTCGTCGCTCATTGTAGCTAGCATAATGCAGTGCACCGTGGTTCGATCACTAAGCCACTTTTGATAAGTATCTCTGACTATTTCACATGCATTGACAACTGGTTCCTTAAGTGTTGGATCTGTCAGCACATTTAGGATTTGTTCATGCTCCAGGATAATTTTCAACTTTCAATATCAGCTATCGAAGTTGGGTCCCACCAACTTATCATTGTCCAATAATGATCAGAGTGATAGGAAAGTGGCCATGTTTGTACAAAGAAAATTAAAATCTAATTAGTAATTGATTCATTAAATCTAAAGATTTGGATTTTAATCAAAAGGTTTCTCGCACTATTTTATTCGAATTGGTAGCCTCTACCTTCAATTCGAAGAATTATCCTAATTCCTTAGTGGATACTAGAATCCACATAGACTACACACAAGCTCAATTTTGGTTGGCCCATCCATGTACATCTAAGGATAGGTTCATAATCAATTATTTCTCTAAATAATTTTTCGTAATTAAATTTTTCCCCAGGCCCTGATCAGTTGGTTTTGACCTTCTCAGAAAAGGGTCCAGTTAGGTCCAACCATTAACATGACCATACTTGGCCCATCCAACCAATGAATGATCAGGCCCAACTTTGGTTAGCACACCTGACCACCATTTAAAAACATGTATCCAAGAGATCATATAATGAATGATAATTCTATCAATCGATAAGCACCAGGCCTTTGGGCCTTCAATGATTATCCAACTAATGGACCCATTATCATCCACATTAATGGAAGGCTATGATCCAGTTATCATATAACTATTTCATTTTAGAGACCTAATAATTTTAGAAAATTTATTTATAGAAGTGACTAGGTCAGATTAACCACCTTATCATGATCCTCCCACTAACTTCATCAAGTCAGCTTAAGGGAGACCATTAATAGGTTGGTCTAGGAGCACCTAAATCAGTCACATAGATTTACCTAGCTTACATGGGTTAGCTCAAATAGTCAAGCGATCTGATCAAAATATAATCTCACCAAGAGGCCAGGCAAGTTCGATCAGTGGAAGGGTCTGCCAAGCTTGCTTTAGACACCATCAGAAATGGTCAGCTAAACAGACTGTCAATTAAAAACCACTGGTCTGGATTATCTTAGACAGCAATTGATTTAATTAGTTTCAATTAGATCAACCTAACAGTTCATGCTAGACCGCATAGCCAATAATCAAGTTCATCTTGGGTCTTGTTAAAGATATGGACTTGACCAACTACAACTATTGCAATTGATCTAGAGAATCCTTGACCTAATCTAATATAATAATTGATTAGATTTAGTCAATTCTCTAATTAAGTCCATTCTTTAATCTAACCCTAGGTCTAACCCAATTAATGGACCTAATTTTCACTAACCCATTTAACCCAATGTGTTTTGATTTGTATCTTAGGATCTTCAATTCATAGTTCTAGATTCTAATCAATCAACTTCTTAATTCTCAATTAAGTTTTGGGCTACGGGTTGGGGTTCGGCTTTTCAAAAGTGATTTTTATATTTCTAAAATATTTTTACAACATAGTTCTATCAACCAAGTTGCATGTTTGATTTATAATCAATATGCAAGTACAATAAATATAAAACTACTTTAGATCTAATCTAAATATATTCATGTAATTAAAATAGTTTCAATAATAATCAATCATAAATCTTCCTAGATCAAATCTAATACATTTATGTTGATTGATATCAGATTAAAATATTTTTAATCAGATCATAAAATTTTTTAGATATAATCTAAAATTTTATGATCAATATTTTAGATCAGCATGTACTAGGACAATCTATTCACTATAAGGGATAAATCTTATAGCAAGACAACCTTATGGCAGTCCGTGCAATATAAAATATTTTATATTATTTTTTAATTATAAATTTAATAATTAGATTATAAATTAGATCTAATTTAAGAAATAATCTAGACATGCATAAAAATTATGTAATAAGAACCTTGCTCTGATACCAATTGAAGGAACCAGATCTAGTGTTTTACAGATAGATCTTAAAACTTTTTCAAGATCTTACGGCAAAAGACTTAAATAAATCTAAAATTTATTTAAATAACTCTATAAATACCTAAATCTTAGATCTATTACATGATTAAGGCATGATATTAAATCAAAAATTAAAATCTAATAAGAAAGTAAAAGGTTGATCAAATCAATCTAGATCTACACTACATCAAATGCAGGTATAAAGTTTATAGATCAAATCTATTACCTGAGCAAGTTTAGACATCCTAACTTATTGATCTAGGCTTGAGGATGAAGTCACAAGCCACACATGCATCCGAACTCTAGGAGTCGTCCATACGAGCCTACGATCTTTGATCTAAAGTCTGATGTAGGAAATCAGCACAATATGCTAGTACTGTGCTGATCCTTCTTCAATGGTCGATCCAATACTCCCTTCTTCAAAATTTGGACTCTCCAAAATATGAGAATGAAGATAAGAGTTTGCTGATCTGAGAGTGTCTCAAAAAAAAACTCAAAAGAAAGGAGACGAGATTGAAAATAAAATAGCCCTAGAAGAAGACCCTCTTCTTCTTCTCTTTTCTCTCACCTAGACACCTAGTTTGGTGCCTTGGAACCCCCATGCCCAAGGATCCTCTTCCTTTGATTTTTGCACACCCCAAATCTCTTCCAAAGCTCTATATTTTATAAAAAATTAAAATAAAATTCATCTAATAAATAGGGAAAAGAAAGAGTCCAAGTTAGGTCAAATTCCTAGACGCAGAATATCCAAATATGGGAAGTTGTTGGGGCGCCCAACTCTTGGGCACCTCCTCCATAATTTTTGGCATGGAACCATATGAGAGGGTGAACAAAAAAGGAGATTAGTTTTATAGAATAAGAGAAGAATTAATTAAAAAAGGAGAAGGCACTCAAGGGAAGATGTTTTGGTCAATAAGGATTCTATCTCATAGAATCCTAAGCAAAACCAATTCCTCCTTTGACTTGGTCTTCCACCTAACTTCCAAATTTGACTTGGAGGGAGAGAGGGGGTGTGAAAATCAGAAAAAAAGGGATTTTTCATGAAAAATACCTAAAAAATAGGTATGGAAGGTGTTGGGACCAAGGTGGCGCAAGGAGATAGGGAGTCCTGGGACCAAGGTGGCGTAAGGAGATAGGGAGTCCTAGTCACACTAGAACTCCTATTTTGACTTGGTCAAATAAGATCTTTTAACCAAATAAAATCATGATTAAACCAATCCAATTAAATAAGGCCCTAACCCATTTAAGATATTAATTAAATCAGATTAAATTAAATTTAATTCTAATTTATTTTCTAATCAAATTAAAAAATTGGATTAATTCGAGTCCTAGTTAGACTAGGACTAGTTCTTCCTTGCACTTGGCTTATCCAATAAACTAATTGAATTTGATCCAATCAAGTCCAAACCAAATCTAATTAAATTATATTTAATTAGACTTAATTTAACCTATTGGCTTAATCAAATTAAGCTAATTAGCAATCTAATTGCTAATCGATCCTCCTGCAATACTTGCACTAGGTTAAACACCATTCGTATTGATTGTTTAACCCTAGAACGATTCTTAATCATTGATCAACCATCCGATCAGATCATAAACTCTAATGTGTGTGACCTCATAGGTCTAAACCTAAGCCAATAGTATAGAAATAAATTTCTATACCAATCAAAGTGACCATCTGGCAATGATATCCGACAGTCGGATAGGTCGAAGGTGTAGAACACCATCCTTAGAACCCATGCGGATATAGTTTCCACATAATTCATCCCCTTGACCACAATGCTCGTAGGATACATCAGAGTTCAACTATCAACTCTGATCAGGTTGTCCATATTGTATTTCAAAATACCAAATCCATTTGATAGATTATCCTGGACAAGGTTTTGCTATATTGAAATACAATGATATATTCTTTTCCAACTCTTGGAGTGGTCAATTCCATCTTGATCACACTCTGACTTCACAAGTACTTGACTATGCCCATAAGCCTTCCATTGTTGAATTAGAAATTTAGTTAGTTCGGTACCAAAGCACAATGAGTTGCTTGCAAGTCACTGAGGTAATCTCAGGTCTAAGAAATATTTATACCTATATCCCATCAGAAACATTCTCGACAGTAGAATGCTTTGGAGTTGGTCACATTCAATGATGATGTACCCATACATCTCACATGTATGCCATACAATGCTCGTAGGATACATCAGAGTTCATCACAATAATGGAGTTCATTAGAAGATGTAAACTTATGATGAAAAAAGATGCCAAAATATTTTTTATTAATTAATAAATCAATTATAATATCTCAACCATCAATAGGCTGACGATTGATTTTGGAACATAGTTTCCAACACGATCTTCGCATGGTCCACAAGTTGATTTTGTGCGATCGGATGATTATCATCAATGCTGGTCAGCATCTAATGGTAGGAGTGATTTCTGGGTTTGATCAAGATTTCATAAGCAGTCTGAGTATGATCTAATGGCATCCGACTGCTGAACAAGCGATCCTATAGTCCAAATTTGATCTGGACATTGATCTTGAAGCTGAATGGGGGTTTTTGGTAATTTTTTTATCCATTTATTCATAGATTGATGGTCAGGATTCAAGTATCTAAGGGAATTCGATCCAAATTCAGAGTAGGACTTCAAAATTGATTCCTTGACCCTATATTTTTCTCTATTTAAAACCTTGCTCATGCTAGAAGCTGGGAGAGAGAGTCCTTTGAGCAGCAGCAAGCAAATATTTTCTTTTCTTTTCTCTTTTCCTTTCCTTTTCTTTTCTTTTTCTTCCAACCAAGGAGCTTGAAGATGTCAATGGTGGAAGAATTCAATAGCATGCGTGGCTAAAAATCTTGTGTCTTTGGGGAGTAATGGAAGTCTTCAATATTTGAACCCTATCTTTCTTTTTTTTAAGCAATAAAGTTTAATTATTTATCATCAATATATTTATTTTATTTATGCTTTAATGTTAAATTTCTTATAATTTATAACTAAAAAGATAGATCATGATTGCTGAAAGTTATGGTCTGTGCTCAAGTTAGAATAAATTATAAGATTTATTAAATTAATATTTTATGTTCTTTGACTGCATGATCTAAATAATCTATGTCTATGAAATAGGTCATGATCATGTTAGATATAATTCATGCTTGGTAGAATAGGTTATATTAGAACTACGTCAAAGAAATAAATATAAAATTGTATGTTGATAATGAAAAGATTGCAGGATCAATTATAAGCTTAAATACTTAAGATGGAACTAAAACCTGAGAGAATTTTCTCTTCTTAATTACTTTATCACTTTTACTTTTCTATTACTTTTTAATTTTCTACTCCTTTAAGAATTTAATAACCAATCAAACAACTTTCTTTTTTTTAATTAACTATCCTAGGTCCCCGAGGAAATCGACACCCAACTTACCACTATTCTAATAATCCATAGTAAGTTTGGTTTAATTTTTATTTATTTCTATAATGACAAGAATCAAATTTTTAGCACCATTATCAAAAATTATAGCATAATTGCTTTAATTAAAAAATAATTAATTAATTAATTTAAAAATAAAAAAATAAAAAATAAAATAAATAAAATAAAAAAATATTATTCTTTAATTTTATCTAGTTATTACTATCTTTCATAATTGATTTATGCTTTCTATAGTTTAAATTAATTTATTATATTTTAAGACTTAGTCACTTGAATTTACTTTTTTTTGCAAAACCATACAATCAAAAACTTAAGAATATTTGTAAAAAGACAAAACCATAACCCCTAAAAAATCACTGACATCTTATAATACTTAATTAATTTAGTATAATCAAAAATATAAAATAAAATTAATTTTTAACTTATTTGGATACCTTGCTTTCTTTACATTGCATCTTCATAATATACTTTAAGGGCACAACTCATTAAACAAAATAAGATGGGGATTTGATCATCCTTTGTTAGCCCACAAACCACCATCCTTCATATTGCATTAACCAAAATTCTAATTTTTAAAATCAATTAGACATTAGCCTTTAAGAATATTCGAGCTCATTAGAATAAGAAATCCTAAGAGTTCGATTGGATTAAGGTTAGTCAGTTTGACTGGTGTCTAAGGTAAGTGGTTCAGGAAGTACATCCTGAAGGAAGATGATTACTTAATTAGTTCTATTAACTTACCTGGTCAAGACAATTAGAGTCTAAAAAAAGCAATGAGAGGACTTCCATCAATCTTATACTTACCTAGTCAGTTGAATGGCTAATTCTTTACTTGGAGGGCTTGAAGGTGACCTTGGTAGTTAGAAGCTGTCTAGATCTAAGTTAACTCTAGGATAGAGAGTCCATGCTTATTTAACTTGATTGTAATAAATAACAAACATCAAATATTAATTAATTCTTTGTATCCATCATCCTTAGATCTAGGATCCTCTAGGCTTTCATCTTTAGAATTCTCTCTCCTCATCTCTTTTCTTATTTTTTAATAAAATATAATAAAATAAATAATAATTAAAAGAAGATTGCTCTGATCTAGAATTCTTGATTGCACATATTTAAATAATTAGAATAATTCAAGATTAATTTTGAGAGTAGGGTGGATGAGCTTTCCCATAGATTGATAACCTAATAGCCATTAGATACTTTTTCTATCCATCTTTTCTTCTTGCACAATAAGTTTGTGCAATATGTTCGAGCCCCACTCATATGCAAGTGAATGCCCACACCAATTCCTTGAGTACATGTATAAGCAAGTTCATCAAGATCAAACCCAAATGGCCTATAAAGTTAGAAATAATCCATACTTTAACACTTATAATTCAGGCTAGGGGGTGAAGGAACCAGATCTAGGATTTCAAGATTAGATCTTGAAACATTTTCAAGATCAGATAGTGGAAGACTAAAATTAATTAAAATTAATTTTAAATATTAGATAATACCCTAGATCTAGTGACCTATTACATGATAATGGCATGTCATTAAATCAAAAATTAAAATATAATGAAGAAACTAAAATATATTATTTACATTAACATATATATACACCACATCTAATGCAGATATGAAAATAATAGATCAGATTTATGTGATAGAAAATATGCAGAATTTTATGCATAGATTTCAAATTTTTTTTGAAATATAAAGCAGTGGAAGACAAATTAAACTATTTAATCTATAACATGCATGTAATCAAATTACAAAATCCTACATCAAGGATCTATAACATGTTATGATGCAAATAAAAATCTAAAATTAAATTAATCATGAGTAGTATTGATCACATCAATACCTAGATCTAGAATAATTCTAGATCTAAACCTAGATTACATCTAGGTCACCAAGAGATTAGATCTCTTACCTTTGCATAGGTCGAGAACTTTGCGGTTGAATCTGTTATTATCTTTGGATCTGCACATGCATCCAGCCTTTATAGGTGATCCATACGAACCTGCAACACAGATCGGAGGTTCATTGAATGAAGATCCGCTCGAAGTGCTAGCTTCTCGCGGATCCTTCCTGATAGTTAATCAAATACATATTCTTCAAATCTCTTAGACAATCCAAAAGATGAAGAACATGAGGAGGAATGAGGGAGGAATCTAGTCTTTGGATCTTTCATAAATCAGAAATAAATACATATGAAAAATCCTAGGAGAAGAAAAATCTTCTCTTTCAGGACATCAACGGTTGATGTCCTGAAAATATCTCTTATGGTAGGTTCGAAGGAGACCTTCTCCTCCTAATTTTTTTCTACTTTTATAGGTCTCACATCCTCATATTTTTCTCATAAAAATCTTATAAATAAAATGGAGAAGAAGATACTCAAAAAAGTAAACAAAGAGAAGATAATCTTCTCTTACCTTTGTGCCTTCATGACATCAATGATTGATATCCAGATGAAGACCTTTTCTCTAAGAATCTTGGCACCATCTTTCCTCAAGCCCTTCCTCTCTCTATCTTAGATTTTTATCATATAAAAATCATAAATAAAATAAAAAGAGAGAAATATAAAAGAAACATATAAGAGAAGATAATCTTCTCTTATCTTGTCTCTTCAAGACATCAACCTTTGATGTCTTAATTGAGGTCTCTTCTCCAAGAATCTTGGCACCACAAATCCTCCACACCTTCTCCTCCTTTTCTTAATTTTTCATAATTTTCTAAATTTTTATGTCCTTAAACCATCTCATAAGAGGCGTCCATCTTTTATTGCAAGACTAGGTCAAAACTAGTCAAAGGAGGATTCTATGGGCAACTCTTGGACACCCTCCCACTTATTTTTTCATGTAACCACTAATTCTCATGCACAAAACCAAGGAAAAAGGGTTAATAAGGGGCGTGGGTAAGTTGGCACACAAGGGGGGAGGGTTTGGGTCAAAGAGACTCTTCCAAGTGAAAATTCCAACTTCTTCTAATTTTGACCCAAATTTAAGGGAGAGAGATACTCTCTCTCTTTCACTTGCGCCTAAGAAAGCCCAGCCATATTTTAATTCTACATTTTTCTATATTTTTATATCTAAGAAATGATTTTCCACACTCATTATCTCAGAACTATAT
>QRFJ01001908.1:226872-259364 GCA_006176705.1 Cocos nucifera
TATTCATGTCTTAAATTTTCAACTCTTGAAAATATGAATTATCATTACCATTAACTCAAAGGATGTATCACAGACACTAAATACACATATGTGATAGAAAATAACCCATTTTATTGAATTATAGTCAAAATTATAATTTTGCCCCTAGAAGTGTATTACAAGTGTCAGCCAATTCTGGCTTCTAGGGCACATATATCTAACAATCTCCCACTTGTCCTAAAGCCAATTGGCTACAAGTCTAAGTCCCATCTTCTCAAGGTGGGCTTCGATCTTCTGCTGGCCCAACGGCTTTGTAAGTGGGTCTGCCACATTATCTGCGGAGTTGACTCTCTTGACCTCAACGTAACCTTTCTCAAGGTAATCGCGGATGAGATGGTATCACCGTTTGCTTGGAACTCTTCCAGCACAAACAGTCTGCCAGATGTCGACTTTCGATCATCTATATCGGACATGAAGTCCGAGTCTGTGTATCCCTGGACTTGGAGTTCTCCATTACCAAAGACCAACATCATATCCTTAGTTCTTCTCAAGTACTTAAGGATACATTTCACAGAAGTCCAGTGTTCTTCACCTGGATTTGACTGATATCTGCTTGTGACACTCACAGCATGGGCTATATCAGGTCGTGTACATAGCATGGCATACATGAGGCTCCCTATTGCAGAAGCATAAGGGATCTTGCTCATGCGTTCTATTTCCTCAGGTGTGCTGGGGCACATCTTCTTGGAAAGATGAATACCATGTCTGAAGGGTATTAATCCCCTCTTAGAGTTTTCCATACTAAACCTCTTTAGTACTTCCTCTATGTACATCTTCTGTGAAAGTCCTAGCATCCTATTCGGTCTATCCCTATAGACCTTAATTCCTAGAATAAAGGATGCTTCACCTAGGTCTTTCATGGAGAATTCCTTGGACAACCACATCTTGACTGATGTCAACATGGGAATATCATTCCCAATAAGGAGGATGTCATCCACGTACAATACGAGGAAGACAACAGCGCTCCCACTGACCCTTTTGAAAACACATGGTTCCTCTTCATTTTTGATGAAACCAAACTTTTTGATCACATCATTGAAACGAGTGTTCCAGCTCCGAGATGCTTGCTTAAGTCCATATATGGACCTTTGCAGCTTGCAAACCTTGTGATCAGTATCACTGGATGTGAAACCTAGCGGCTGTTCCATATAGATATCTTCCTCAAGATATCCATTTAGGAATGCCGTTTTCACGTCCATTTGCCATATTTCATAATCGAAATAGGCTGCAACAGGCAAGCAATGTGCGGATGGATTTTAGCATAGCTACCGGGGAAAAGGTATCCTGATAGTCAATGCCTTCACGTTGACTATAACCTTTTGCCACCAGTCTAGCCTTGAATGTCTCCACATTCCCATCTGCACCAATCTTTCTCTTGAAGATCCATTTACACCCAATAGGTACTATACCTTCTGGTGGATCTACCAAGGTCCAGACTTGGTTTGAGTGCATCGAGTCGAATCTTCTGACTTCATTGCCTCAAGCCATTTCTCGGAGTCGATATCTGATATCGCCTCGTTGTAGGTTTTGGGATCATCACCATGAGCACCATTACCTATGAGGAACATTTCCTCTACATCCTCTGAAATAATACCTAAGTATCTTTCAGGGGGACGGGAAAACTCTTTCCGATCTACGAGGTGGAGGAGGTAGTGTTCTTATTGGCTCAACCTGATTTGGTTCCACTTGGTCCTTAGCTCATTTCTGCTTGTGAGACTTTCTCATCAAGCTTAATCTGCTTTCCAATGCCGCTATCTTGAATAAACTATTTTTCAAGAAAGATGGCATGTCGACTCACAATCACATTGTGGTCTTCTGGAATGTAGAAATAGTATCCTAATGACTCTTTAGGATATCCTATGAATCGAGCTCTAAAGGACCTAAACTCTAACTTGTCCGCTTGTTGTCTTTTGACATGAGCCGGACAACCCCAAATTCTGAGATGACTCAGACTTGGTTTCTTACCGTGCCATATCTCATACGGTGTGGTAGGAACGGTTTTAGAGGGAACCCTATTCAGTAGATAGATTGAAGTTAATAATGAATGTCCCCAAAGAAAATCAGGGAGGTCTGTGAAGCTCATCATGGATCGAACCATATCCAATAGAGTCCGATTTCTCCATTCTGAAACCCCGTTGAGTTGAGGTGTTCCTGGTGGAGTCCATTGAGAGACTATGCCATTTTCCTTAAGATAGTCTAGGAATTCCCGGCTAAGGTATTCACCTCCTCGATCTGATCGAAGAACCTTAATGGGTTTTCCAGTTTGTTTTTCTACTTCATGTCTGAATTCTTTGAACTTTTCAAAAGCTTCAGACTTGTGTCTCATAAGATACACATACCCATACCTAGACAGATCATCGGTAAAGGTAATGAAGTAGACAAAATTGCCTCTAGCCGGCACATCAAATGGGCCGCACACATCAGTATGTACTAGGGCAAGGAGATCTGTGGCCCTCTCCCCATGTCCAACAAAAGGGAGTTTAGTCATTTTGCCTTGAAGACAAGATTCACAAGTTGGATATGACTCAAAAGTCAATGGACTCAATAGCCCATTTTTCTCCAATTTGTTGATCCTATCTTCTGCTATATGACCTAATCTCAGGTGCCATAGATATCTGTCGTTTGGACTATCCCTAGGTCGTTTGGCATTCACGTTTTGCTCGATAGTTAGAAATAGGTACATCAATATGTAGCTGATAAAGACCATTAATAAGGAAACCATTTGCAATTTTATTTCTTTCATAAAGAATGTTACAATGGTCCTTAAAGAAGGTGAATCACATAGCCTTCTTGTGCTAAGCATGAAACAGAAATCAAATTCCTGCTAGCTGCAGGCACATAATAACAGTCTTTCAAAACTAAGTCTAAACCAGATGGTAATCGAAGAGGGTATGTTCCCACGGCTACTGCAGCAACTCTTGCTCCATTACCGACGCGTAGGATCATGTCTCCATCCCTCAGCCTCCTGCTATCCTCAAGACCCTGCATAGGAAGTGCACAGATGAGCACTAGAACCAGAGTCAAGCACCCAACTGGATGCAGAAGAAACCGTAAGGTTAGACTCAATAACGAGCATACCTCCAGAAGGACCTTCCTTCTTGTTCTTCAGGGTGGCCAGGTAAGTAGGGCAGTTCCGCTTCCAATGGCCGTCGCTGTTGCAATGGAAACACTTTCCTTTGCCATCGGCCTTCTTCTTCGGTTCTGCCTTCTTCTTCTTTGATCCTTCCACCTTTTGCTTTTTCACAGACTTCTTTTTCTTTCCATAAGACTTTCTTTTGGAAGAAGTCCGTTCCATAGCAAGAACTGAGCCTTTAGAACCTTTCATAGAAAGCTCAGCGGTAACCAGCATATTCATTAACTTCGGCCAAGGAATTTTGAAGTTTATGCATGTGGTAATTCATGATGAATTGCCCATATGCATCAGTCAAGGATTGCAGAATAATATCGTTCTGCAGATCCAAGTCTAACTTCACACCGAGCTTCTCAAGCTCTTCCATGTCCTTGATCATTGTCAGACAGTGATCTTGGACTGACTGCCCATCACGCATCTTAGCCTTAAAAAGTCATTTCGTGACTTGATATTTGGCTGCGCGACTCTGTTCACCAAACATCTCCTGCAGGTGAGCCAACATTTGGCGAGCAGTCCCGATATCTTCATGTTGGCGCTGGAGCTCATCAGACATCGAGCCCAACATGTAATATCTGGCCTTATTATCTTCGTCTAATCCATTTTTCCAGAGACGCTCTCTGTTCAGTGGATGGACGGGCTGGTAAGGTGGGAGGGTCCTGGTCCAAAACATGGGTTAACTTCTCGGAACCCAAAACTAATTTTGTAGTTCCTGAGCCAATCTTTATAATTGGGTCCAGTCAGTCTATGTGTGTCCAGGATACGTGCCAATGGGTTGGACGCAGACATTTTCCTGTAGAGAGTCAAAGATTCTAGTTAGATACTGTAATTTTGACTTGACCAATTTATTTAGGGAATTTTATTTTTAAACAAATTAGCTCCCACTATTTTCTCGGATCCCTACACTCCCTCTGTAGAGATGCGAAAAATCTCCATGATTAATGATTTCTAGTGGGTGGTGCGGTCTCACCAACTGACTCATCACCTCACCTAACAGTTATTGGTGATGGGTTAGCCAATGAGTGAACAACTCTTGTTCAATGATTCTCTAATCATGGTGCACCCAAACTTGGTCTCTAATTCATGAATCTCACCGTATCCGGAAATATTGATCCACTCCTTAGTTAAGTCAGACCCACCATTTGCATAGACTGGGTTCCTAATTGAGTCTCTCACCGTATCCAAAATATTGAGCCCAACTCATCCTCCAGCCCATAGCATCCAATGCCTAATAGACATGGTTGCATCTTCCCGGTGCAACTGAGCCACTGTATCCAGCCGAGAACAATCAACCCCGGGAAGGGCCCGCACATCTACAATGGTGGAAGACCTCAGACTTAATCTTTTCTTAGGGAGAATTGATTCAGGTCTCATTAAACTAGACTTGTCATTAGTCATAACAATTATGACTAACCTAGTGGCATGGGTTAGCTCGGATTATTGACCACCTCAGATCAAAACTGTATCAACAGATATGGCCAGGTAAGTGAGACCGGTGGAAGGAATATGCCATTAACTCGTACAAGAACGCATTCAGGTCGAGTAGCTTCCAATTAAAAACCAGTCGGTCGTATGTGCCAAACTTACCTTAGACACCAAATTGTTGAGTCAGAACCAATTGGGTTAGCCTACAATCCAGACTCTAACCTCTGAGCCTAATTAGGTCTTGCTTGATCGTGACTCGATCTTGACCCAGACTTAATCCTATTAGGCTGGTCAATTTAAGCATTGTTGATCCCATCTAACCAACTCTTGATTCGGTTTGATCAACCGCTTAGACCTAATTGAGCTACCCAAGCCCGAACCCAGTATTATGAATATGTCTTAGATCTGAAATTCTCAATTTTAGACCTAATTAATATTCCATAATCTTAATTCTTAATTAAGTAGGGTTCATAAACAAAATATGCACAATAAATCCTAGGGTTTCAGGATCTAGGGTTTTGCAGAAAGTAAGTTTTGGGTTTCTGATTAAGGACGAACACGCAGCACCCCTACACATCATAAGAACACCCCATCGAATGGGAAGAGAGGGCCTTTAAACCCTTCTTCGTTCTTATGACCGGACGGCCAAGAGGAACGCCTTAATCAGGAACATGTAAATACTACAAAACAGTTATTAGATCTATATCATATATCTCATATACAAATTAGATCTAATCATGGCATATTTTGCATACATCTCATGTATCGAATCATGCATATTTTCAGATCTAAATTATCTCATAATAATCTAAAAAATTAGATTTAAATTGATCTAATCAAAATAAATTCTAATCTAGACAATTATGTAGAACTATTCTACAACTAGTCTAGACATGCATCAATCATATCTCATATGATATTTAAAATTAAATAATTTTTATTTGCTATTTTTTAGATGTTATTATAACACTTATAATATCAAAAAATAGTAAATAAATAGATCTAAAATATGATTTAATCAGATTAAATCAAAACATGCAAGACTATTCTATAGAACTATTCTATTCTTAGAACTAGTCATGCATATCTTTCTAATCTTAGATCCAAATCATTTAATTTTAATTTTTTCTGATTTCAGATCTGATCACATCTCATGTGACATCTGAAAATCACTTTATTTTCTAATTAAAATAAATTTAAAATTAGATCTAAATACTTTTAGAACCTTGGCTCTGATACCAGTTGAAGGAAAATCCTGATTTCCCGGTCCAGGTTCGTTCAGATCTGATCAGATCAAGAGATATATTTCAAAAATTTTCTCTTGATCTCAATCAGATCTTGATATATTTTAGATCTGAATTCTTATTATTTTAATAAATAAAATAAAATAAGATAAATTAAATCAAATTTAATTTACCTTGATTTGGGTAATCCTATTACCCTGTTGATGATCCTGATTGCAGCGGAAGGTTCTGGATCTAGCCACGCAAGCGCCTGGCCTCTACCGGTATCCACTCGGGTTGGATCTGGAGATCCTCTTCTTCTCTATCACACCTCCAAAAATTAGATCTGGATCTGATCTGGAGGATCTTCAAAACTCTTTTGAAGATCAGCAGTCGTCCTTTTGCAGCAGCGCAGCCTTCTTGCTTTTGATCGCCTTTCTCTTGATCTGAATCGCACCAACCTAAGTCCAAAACTCTTTTGGACGTGGAGAGCAAGGGGAGAAGAGACTATGGCATGGAGGAAGGAGGGGAGAGGCAGCCTTGGGGCGTGTCTAATTGCATTAGAATTAGGGTTGGGCGCAGGGTCTTATTTATAGACTCTTGTGATCCAACTCCTCTTCCTTCCCAACCAATCACAACCCTTTGTGAAATCAGATCTAAATCTGATTGGTGGAATAGAGTCCCCTGGATTCCTCCTTAGAGGGCGCCTAAGACCAGTCAAAGTTGGTTCTTAGGAGAACTCTAATTGGAATCCAAAAAGGGAGATGGAGTCCTTGTCCAACAAGGACTCCTAGGCGCCTCCTAACTTGGGCACACGCCACCCTTGGCGTGCGCCCTTCTCCTTGCCAGGTTCTGGCAGGGGGACAGGCCCCCACCAGCTCTCCAATAGGTGCATGACATGTGGTCAAAAGTCAAAGTGTCAATGGTCAACGTTTGACCAGTCAAAGGTAGACTTTTGACCAAAGTCAAAGAACAAGAAATGGCAGGTGACCAAAAATGGCAGGTAATGTCTTACAAAATAAGACAACCTATTTCTGACTTGGACAACCTCCAGTCAGACCATATGAAGGCCTCTGATTGAGCACAAACTCCTTTGGCTCAGTCAGGACAACTTATTTATGATAGTAAAAGAAGAACGTTAGGTTCAATCGAGTGCTAGCACGATTTCCTTGAACCTAATTGAATCTCATTCAGATCAATTGAACTAGATCAGTTCAATTGATGATCACCAGATTCAAACCCTTGTTTGTGTGACCCAGTTAGGTTCAGTTCTGTATGGTAATGGGATATGTCATGATCTCTATCATCGACATCATCGAAACTCCTTTCGATGGATCAGAACTCTTCTGATTCGAACAGCTAGAATGATCGATCATCTAAATCATTCTAATTGCTCCCAAAATCCACCAGTGACACCTAGCAGTATATGGTGGCAACCCATCAGAGCTGAATGCGAACCTCTTGGTGCAGCTACCTGTGTGATTAAGTTCTTCTATCTTGAGCCCCGATCAGATTAGGGTTAAGGTGAACTCGTCAAACCCTAGTCTCTGTCATATGATGTAATCATTCGATTCGAGTCCAATGTGAAAATCTAAATAGAAACTCTTTCTATTATTTCACTCTACCATGGCCATGGATTTCTGGACTTGATTCTCATGATCATCATAGGGCTGCTCCTCTACCACCGAGGTAGATAGATTCCATCTTGATGCAATCCAGTTCCTACAATGAACATGCTATAGCCAACATACACCTCAGGGTTCCATATGGCTAGGAGACCGAGTAATGGTGTAGTCAAACTATAACACCCTCAAGGTGAACTGCCGATGCATCTCAGGTCAAAGAACCAGACACACTACTGCAGCATCGAGTCAGTCATTGACGAGAAGGTAGACTTCCTAATGACTACTCGAGGTGGTCACGCTCAGTGCCCTCGTTCTCTAACGAGTACCTGTACTCTCATTCCGGTGTCTCCACACCGTAGACTCAAGACTCATCTACTAAAGAGAAGCGATCGTACACCAACCTTCCGGATCAATCACCATCCTCGTGATGATCCTATGGTCGGGAGCTGTTTATGAGTTAATAATGATTATTCATGTCTTAAATTTTCAACTCTTGAAAATATGAATTATCATTATCATTAACTCAAAGGATGTATCACAGAGACTAAATACACAAGTGTGATAGAAAATAACCCATTTCATTAATTATAGTCAAAATTATAATTTTGCCCCTAGAAGTGTATTACAAGTGTCAGCCAATTCTGGCTTCTAGGGCACATATATCTAACAAGCTAAACCTTTATTTCTTGCAATGTTAGAATGCTATTTCAGTTTAAGAGAATTTCATCCTCAATCATCGTGAGTGATAACACTACAAAACATTTTGCCCAATAATAAGTGCAGGGTTTATCTTTGTACATAACTAAGATATATGTTTAGAACATATGTTCAAACTCTGAGATGATACTCAGATAGGCTTTATAGGTCCTTACCTTTCCATCTGTGCTACTCTGATCCTATTAAAAATCTATTCACACCCAATGGGTTTTATCCCTTCAGGTGATCAACTAGTGTCCATACACTATTGATTTTTATAGACTTCAATTTGGATCATATGGCTCCAAGCTACTTCTAAGAATCAGGCCACTGCACTGTATCCTTATAGATGATCGGATCCTTGTTGTTCTTATTGAGCTCAACATGATCGCCATCCCAGATCTAGACACTAAAGTATCTATTCGGCTAATGCGGTACTCTACCGGATCTCCTTAAAGGTAACATTTTAATGGGCTCCAGATTTGATCTGATCAAATCCAGTTCTATAGGTTTATTAGATAGCGTCGATTCTTTTTTATCAGTCAAACTTTTACAAGTTCAACTTGATAGGCATCAGTTCCTTCTCTAAGAAACTTCTTTCCGAAAGAAATGCCCTACTGCTGATGAACATCTTATGTTCTTTAGCATAGCATAATTAATAACCCTTAAACACTTATTGGACTAGGATCCAAGTTTATCTATGTGCAAATATATGACATAGACTAATCAACTCCAAATCTAAAAGTGAGAGAGTCTAGGTCTACGTCTGATCCATATCCCATATGGAGTCAATGCAATAGATTAACTCAGTATAAATTTTTAAAGTAAAAATAGTCACAAGAGCACAACCTTGCAACAGGCAGACAAGTATACTCTATTATGGATTGAACCATGTCTAACAAAGTTCAATTTCTTCTTTTAGATACATTGTGTTCTAAAAAAAAATCCACTGAGAGAGAATCCTATTCTCTCCTAGATATGTCACAAACTTGCTGGATAAGTATTTACCTCATCGATCTGATCGAAGAGTTTTAATACCTTATCTAGTTTGTTTTTCTTTTTTATTATTGAATCATTTGAACATTTCAAATGATTCATCTCAGATGTACCCATGCCTAGATAGATCGTCTGTAATGAAATATTAATATCTTCCTTTGGCACTTAAGTTCAAGGTCTACATACATCACTATGTATGAGACTTAGAATGTTATCAGCTCCTTCACCTTTTTCAGTAAAAGGTGAATTTGTCATTTTCCCAAGAAGACAAGATTCACAATCATTGATATCGAGGTTTTCCTCTTAAGCTAACCTGTTTATCCTATTCTTGTCAATATGACTAAGCCTGTAATGCCAAACATAGACATCCATGATATAATCTAACTAGGGTGTGTACATTCCACTTACCTTAAGTCCTTGCAACAAATTGCATAAGACCACCGGTATCTAATACTCAGGCAGTAGAATTACACATAGAGAAGTTTTAAGATGTAATCATATAACATCTTTAATAAGCAACTTTTGCTTCTTTCTCTTGTTCAGCCTGTTGTCGTCAAGGAAAGCAAGACAAATCTTCTTCCTATGATTATATTTCAGACATTAGAAGTACTATGCTTGATTTGGATTAACCTTGGACTAATTATTTTGACTGGGCTCAAAAACTCCAATACGAACCCATTCGTACTGCTAAACCAATATTCATCTTTTGATACTGATTATCGAAGTTGGGTCCATAAGTCTTGACTGTCTAACAATGATAGGAGCAATTAGGATTTAGCCTTAATAGAGAACAATGACCGATTGTATATGAATCATTTTAAGCCTAAAGATTTAAACTTTAGTCTAAAAATTCTCCCACTATTTTATTCAAACTAGTAGCCTCTACCTCCGATTTGAGAAATTACTTTAATTTCCTTATAGGTACGAGATGAAGGGAAAACCTAATTTTTTGGATTAGATTCATTCAGATCTAATTGGATCAAGAGAGATATTTCAAAAATTTTTCTCTTGGATCCAGATTAGATCTGAGACTTTTTAGATTTGATATTATTGATCTAATAAAGAAAAATAAAATAAAATAAAGAATAAATTAAATCTAATTTAATTTTATCTTGTTACGGATAATTTAATTATCGTGTGATGATCCTGATGTCTGCCTAAGGTTCTGAATCTAGCCATGCAAGTGCTTGGCCTCTACCGATATCCACTCGAATAGGATCTAAAGATCTCCTCCTTCTTTATCACTTCTCCAAAAATCAGATTTGGATCTGATTTTAAAGATTTTCAAAACTCCTTTCGAAGATATGAGTTCTCTCTTATAGCAGTGCTGCCTTCTTCCTTTTCCTGTCGCCTTTCTCTTACTTGGATCGCACCAAACTTATGCCCAAAAATTCTTGTAACCATAACCATATATTTTTAAAAAAATTAGTGGGAGTGCTGTTGTCTTCCTCATATTGTACGTGAATGATATCCTCCTTATTGGGAATGATATTCTCATGTTAACCATAGTTAAAATGTGGTTATCCAAAGAATTCTCCATAAAAGACCTAGGAGAAGCATCCTTTATTCTAGAAATTAAGGTCTATAGAGATAGACTGAATAGGATGCTAGGACTTTCATAGAAAATGTACATAGAAGAAGTGCTAAAGAGGTTTAGCATGGAAAACTCTAAGAGGGGTTTGGTACCCTTCAGACATGGCATTCATCTTTCTAGGAAGATGTGCCCTAGCGCACCTAAGGAAATAGAATGCATGAGCAAGATCCCTTATGCTTTAGTAATAGGGAGCCTCATGTATGCCATGTTATATACACGACCTGATATAGCCCATGCTGTGAGTGTCATGAGCAGATATCAGTCAAATCCAGGTGAAAAACACTAGACTTCTATGAAATGTATCCTTAAGTACTTGAGAGGAACTAAGGATATGTTGTTTGTTTTTGGTAATGGAGAACTCCAAGTCTAGGGGTATACAGACTCAAATTTTATGTCCAATGTAGATGATCGAAAGTCAACATCTGGGAGTTTATTTGTGTGTAATGGTGGTGCTATCAGTTAGAAGAGTTTCAAGCAGACAGTGATAGCAGATTCCATCATGAAAGCAGAATACATCGCTATATTAGAAGTCGTGAAGGAGGCATTCTGGTATAAGAAGTTTGCCATAGAGATCGGAGTGATGCCATTTTTCTATACTACGACAATAATGATGCCATAGCACTTGCTAAGGAGCTGAGGTCTCACCAAAAATCCAAGCACATCGAGCAGCGATACCACCTCATCCACGATTACCTCGAAAAGAGTTACGTCGAGGTCAAGAGAGTTGACTCCAAAGACAATGTGGTGGACCCACTCATAAAGCTGTTGGGCCAGTAGAAGATCGAAGCCCACCTTGAGAAGATGGGACTTAGATTTGTTGATAATTGGCTTTAGGTCAAGGGATAGTTTGTTAGATATGTGTGCCCTAGAAGCCATAATTGGCTGACACTTGTAATACACTTCTAAGAATAAAATTATAATTTTAACTATAAATAATAAAATAAATTATTTTCTATCACAAATGTGTATTTAGTATCTATAATACATGAAAGAAAAATCCTGATTTTCCAGACCATGTTCGTTCAGATCTGATCGGATCAAGAGATATATTTCAAAATTTTTTTTCTTTGATCTTAATCAAATCTGAGATGTTTTAGATCTAATTTTTATTATTTTAATAATTAAAATAAAATATAGATAAATTAAATTATATTTAATTTACCTTGATGTAGGATAATCCTATTACCCGTTGATGATCCTGTAAGCAGTAGAAGGTTCTGGATCTAGCCATGCAAGTGCATGACCTCTATCGGTATCCACTCGGGCTAGATCTAAAGATCCTCTTCTTCTCTATCATGTCTCCAAAAATTAGATCTGGATCTGATCTGGAGGATCTTCAAAACTCTTTTGAAGATCAGCAGTTGTCCTTTGCAGCAGCGCAGCCTTCTAGCTTTCTGATCGCCTTTCTCTTGATCTGATTGCACCAACCAAGATCCAAAACTTCTTTGGGCATGGAGAGGAGAGGGAGAAGATGAACTTGGCATGGAGGAAGGAGGAGGAGAGGCAGCCTTGGGGCATGGGAATTATTTTTTGAGATACTCCTTGAGTTGGGCGCAGGGTCTTATTTATAGACTATGCATGATCCAACTCCTCTTCTTCCCAACCAATCACAATCCCTTTGTGAAATCAGATCTAAATCTGATTGGTGGGAATAGAGTCCCCTGGATTCCTCCTTAGAGGGCGCCTAAGACCAGTCAAAGTTGGTTCTTAGGAGAACTCTAATTGAAATCCAAAAAGGAGATGGAGTCCCTTGTCCAACAAGGACTCCTGGGCGCCTCCAAGCTTGGGCACACGCCAAGGGTGGCGTGCGCCCTCCTCCTTGCCAGGTTCTGGCAGGGGGACAAGGCCCCCACCAGCTCTCCAATAGGTGCATGACACGTGGACAGAAAGTCAAAGTGTCAATGGTCAACATTTGACCAGTCAAAGGTCAACTTTTGACCAAAGTCAAAGGAACGAGAAATGGCAGGTGACCAAAAATGGCAGGTATTGTCTTACAAAATAAGACAACCTTTTCTGACTTGGACAACTCCAGTCAGACCATAGTGAAGGCCTCTGATTGAGCACAAACTCCTTTGGCTCAGTCAGGACAACTTATTTATGATAGTAAAAGAAGAACGTTAGGTTCAATCGAGTGCTAGCACGATTTTCTTGAACCTAATTGAATCTCATTCAGATCAATTGAACTAGGATCAGTTCAATTGATGATCACCAGATTCAAACCCTTGTTTGTGTGACCCAGTTAGGTTCAGTTCTGTATGGTAATGGGATATGTCATGATCTCTATCATCGACATCATCGAAACTCCTTTCGATGGATCAGAACTCTTCTGATTCGAACAGCTAGAATGATCGATCATCTAAATCATTCTAATTGCTCCCAAAATCCACCAGTGACACCTAGCAGTATATGGTGGCAACCCATCAGAGCTGAATGCGAACCTCTTGGTGCAGCTACCTGTGTGATTAAGTTCTTCTATCTTGAGCCCCGATCAGATTAGGGTTAAGGTGAACTCGTCAAACCCTAGTTTCTGTCATATGATGTAATCATTCGATTCAAGTCCAATGTGAAAACCTAAATAGAAACTCTTTCTATTATTTCACTCTGCCATGGCCATGGGCTTCTGGACTTGATTCTCATGATCATCATAGGGCTGCTCCTCTACCACCGAGGTAGATAGATTCCATCTTGATGCAATCCAGTTCCTACAATGAACATGCTATAGCCAACATACACCTCAGGGTTCCATATGGCTAGGAGATCCGAGTAATGGTGTAGTCAAACTATAACACCCTCAAGGTGAACTGCCGATGCATCCTCAGGTCAAAGAACCAGACACACTACTGCAGCATCGAGTCAGTCATTGACGAGAAGGTAGACTTCCTAATGACTACTCGAGGTGGTCACGCTCAGTGCCCTCGTTCTCTAACGAGTACCTGTACTCTCGCTCCGGTGTCTCCACACCGTAGACTCAAGACTCATCTACTAAAGAGAAGCGATTGTACACCAACCTTCCGGATCAATCACCATCCTCGTGATGATCCTATGGTCGGGAGCATTTTATGAGTTAATAATGATTATTCATGTCTTAAATTTTCAACTCTTGAAAATATGAATTATCATTACCATTAACTCAAAGGATGTATCACAGACACTAAATACACATATGTGATAGAAAATAACCCATTTTATTGATTATAGTCAAAATTATAATTTTGCCCCTAGAAGTGTATTACAAGTGTCAGCCAATTCTGGCTTCTAGGGCACATATATCTAACAATCTCCCACTTGTCCTAAAGCCAATTGGCTACAAGTCTAAGTCCCATCTTCTCAAGGTGGGCTTCGATCTTCTGCTGGCCCAACGGCTTTGTAAGTGGGTCTGCCACATTATCTGCGGAGTTGACTCTCTTGACCTCGACGTAACCCTTCTCGAGGTAATCGCGGATGAGGTGGTATCGCCGCTCAATGTGCTTGGATTTTTGGTGAGACCTCGGCTCCTTAGCAAGGGCTATGGCGCCATTATTGTCGCAGTATAGAGGAATGGCATCTGATGGCATTACTCCAATTTCTGCAGCAAACTTCTTGTACCAGAATGCTTCCTTCGCAGCCTCTGATGCAGCGATATATTCTGCTTCCATGGTGGAATCTGCTATCATGGTTTGCTTGGAACTCTTCCAGCTGACAGCACCACCATTGCACACAAACAGACTCCCAGATGTCGACTTTCGATCATCTATATCGGACATGAAATCCGAGTCTGTGTATCCCTGGACTTGGAGTTCTCCGTTACCAAAGACCAACATCATATCCTTAGTTCTTCTCAAGTACTTAAGGATACATTTCACAGAAGTCCAGTGTTCTTCACCTGGATTTGACTGATATCTGCTTGTGACACTCACAGCATGGGCTATATCAGGTCGTGTACATAGCATGGCATACATGAGGCTCCCTATTGCAGAAGCATAAGGGATCTTGCTCATGCGTTCTATTTCCTCAGGTGTGCTAGGGCACATCTTCTTGGAAAGATGAATACCATGTCTGAAGGGTATTAATCCCCTCTTAGAGTTTTCCATACTAAACCTCTTTAGTACTTTCCTCTATGTACATCTTCTGTGAAAGTCCTAGCATCCTATTCGGTCTATCCCTATAGACCTTAATTCCTAGAATAAAGGATGCTTCACCTAGGTCTTTCATGGAGAATTCCTTGGACAACCATATTTTGACTGATGTCAACATGGGAATATCATTCCCAATAAGGAGGATGTCATCCACGTACAATACGAGGAAGACAACAGCGCTCCCACTGACCCTTTTGAAAACACATGGTTCCTCTTCATTTTTGATGAAACCAAACTTTTTGATCACATCATTGAAACGAGTGTTCCAGCTCCGAGATGCTTGCTTAAGTCCATATATGGACCTTTGCAGCTTGCAAACCTTGTGATCAGTATCACTGGATGTGAAACCTAGCGGCTGTTCCATATAGATATCTTCCTCAAGATATCCATTTAAGGAATGCCGTTTTCACGTCCATTTGCCATATTTCATAATCGAAATAGGCTGCAACAGGCAAGCAATGTGCGGATGGATTTTAGCATAGCCACTGGGGAAAAGGTATCCTGATAGTCAATGCCTTCGCGTTGACTATAACCTTTTGCCACTAGTCTAGCCTTGAATGTCTCCACATTCCCATCTGCACCAATCTTTCTCTTGAAGATCCATTTACACCCAATAGGTACTATACCTTCTGGTGGATCTACCAAGGTCCAGACTTGGTTTGAGTGCATCGAGTCAATTTCTGACTGCATTGCCTCTAGCCATTTCTCGGAGTCGATATCTGATATCGCCTCGTTGTAGGTTTTGGGATCATCACCATGAGCACCATTACCTACGAGGAACATTTCCTCTACTTCCTCTGAAATAATACCTAAGTATCTTTCAGGGGGATGGGAAAACTCTTTCCGATCTACGAGGTGGAGGAGGTAGTGTTCTTATTGGCTCAACCTGATTTGGTTCCAATTGGTCCTTAGCTCGTTGTACTTGTGAGACTTTCTCATCAAGCTTAATCTGCTTTCCAATGCCGCTATCTTGAATAAACTATTTTTCAAGAAAGATGGCATGTCGACTCACAATCACATTGTGGTCTTCTGGAATGTAGAAATAGTATCCTAATGACTCTTTAGGATATCCTATGAATCGAGCTCTGAAAGGACCTAAACTCTAACTTGTCCGCTTGTTGTCTTTTGACATGAGCCGGACAACCCCAAATTCTGAGATGACTCAGACTTGGTTTCTTACCGTGCCATATCTCATACGGTGTGGTAGGAACGGTTTTAGAGGGAAACCCTATTCAGTAGATAAATTGAAGTTAACAATGAGTGTCCCCAAAGAAAATCAGGGAGGTCTGTGAAGCTCATCATGGATCGGACCATATCCAATAGAGTCCGATTTCTCCATTCTGAAACCCGTTGAGTTGAGGTGTTCCTGGTGGAGTCCATTGAGAGACTATGCCATTTTTCCTTGAGATAGTCTAGGAATTTTCGGCTAAGGTATTCACCTCCTCGATCTGATCGAAGAACCTTAATGGGTTTTTCAGTTTATTTTTCTACTTCATGTCTGAATTCTTTGAACTTTTCAAAAGCTTCAGACTTGTGTCTCATAAGATACACATACCCATACCTAGACAGATCATCGGTAAAGGTAATGAAGTAGACAAAATTGCCTCTAGCCGGCACATCAAATGGGCCGCACACATCAGTATGTACTAGGGCAAGGAGATCTGTGGCCCTTTCCCCATGTCCTAACAAAAGGGAGTTTAGTCATTTTGCCTTGAAGACAAGATTCACAAGTTGGATATGACTCGAAAGTCAATGGACTCAATAGCCCATTTTTCTCCAATTTGTTGATCCTATCTTCTGCTATATGACCTAATCTCAGGTGCCATAGATATCTGTCGTTTGGACTATCCCTAGGTCGTTTGGCATTCACGTTTTGCTCGATAGTTAGAATAGGTACATCAATATGTAGCTGATAAAGACCATTAATAAGGAAAACCATTTGCAATTTTATTTCTTTCATAAAGAATGTTACAATGGTCCTTAAAGAAGGTAATCACATAGCCTTCTAGTGCTAAGCATGAAATAGAAATCAAATTCCTGCTAGCTGCAGGCACATAATAACAGTCTTTCAAAACTAAGTCTAAACCAGATGGTAATCGAAGAGGGTATGTTCCCACGGCTACTGCAGCAACTCTTGCTCCATTACCGACGCGTAGGATCATGTCTCCATCCCTCAGCCTCCTGCTATCCTCAAGACCCTGCATGGAAGTGCACAGATGAGCACTAGAACCAGAGTCAAGCACCCAACTGGATGCAGAAGAAATCCGTAAGGTTAGACTCAATAACGAGCATACCTCCAGAAGGACCTTCCTTCTTGTTCTTCAGGGTGGCCAGGTAAGTAGGGCAGTTCCGCTTTCAATGGCCGTCGCTGTTGCAATGAAAATACTTTTCCTTTGATCATCGGCTTTCTTCTTCGGTTCTGCCTTCTTCTTCTTTGCTCCTTCCACCTTCTGCTTTTTCACAGACTTCTTTTTCTTTCCATAAGACTTTCTTTTGGAAGAAGTCCGTTCCATAGCAAGAACTGAGCCTTTAGAACCTTTCATAGAAAGCTCAGCGGTGACCAGCATATTCATTAATTCGGCCAAGGAATTTTGAAGTTTATGCATGTGGTAATTCATGATGAATTGCCCATATGCATCAGTCAAGGATTGCAGAATAATATCATTCTGCAGATCCAAGTCTAACTTCACACCGAGCTTCTCAAGCTCTTCCAAGTTCTTGATCATCATCAGACAGTGATCTTGGACTGACTGCCCATCATGCATCTTAGCCTTAAAAAGTCATTTCGTGATTTGATACTTGGCTACGTGACTCTGTTCACCAAACATCTCCTGCAGGTGAGCCAACATTTGGCGAGCAGTCCCGATATCTTCATGTTGGTGCTGAAGCTCATCTGACATTGAGCCCAACATGTAATATCTAGTCTTATTATCTTCGTCTATCTATTTTTTTAGAGATGCTCTTGTTAGATATATGTGCCCTAGAAGCTAGAATTGGCTGACACTTATAATACACTTCTAGGGGTAAAATTATAATTTTAACCATAATCAATGAAATGGATTATTTTCTATCACATATGTGTATTTAGTGTCTGTGATACATCCTTTGAGTTAATGGTAATGATAATTCATATTTTCAAGAGTTAAAAATTTAAGACATGAATAATCATTATTAACTCATAAAATGCTCTCGACCATAGGATCATCACGAGGATGGTGATTGATCCGGAAGGTTGGTGTACAATCACTTTTCTTTAGTAGATGAGTCTTGAGTCTATGGTGTGGAGACACCAAAGTGAGAGTACAGGTACTCATTAGAGAACAAGGGCACTGAGCGTGACCACCTCGAGTAGTCATTAGGAAGTCTACCTTCTCGTCAATGACTGACTCGATGCTGCAGTAGTGTGTCTGGTTCTTTGACCTGAGGCGCATCGGCAGTTCACCTTGAGGGTGTTATAGTTTGACTACACCATTACTCGATCTCCTAGCCATACGAAACCCTGAGGTGTATGTTGGCTATAGCATGTTTATTGTAGGAACTGAATAGCATCAAGATGGAATCTATCTACCTTGGTGGTAGAGGAGTAGCCCTATAATGATCATGAGAATCAAGTTCAGAAGCCCATGGCCATGGCAGAGTGAAATAATAGAAAGGGTTTTTATTTAGCTTTTCACACCGAACCTGAATTGATTGATTACATCATATGACAAAAACTAGGGTTTGACGAGTTCACCTTAACCCTAATCTGATCGGGGCTCAAGATAGAAGAACTTAATCACATAGGTAGCTGCACTAAGAGGTTCGCATTCAGCTCTTATGGGTTGCCACCATATACTGCTAGGTGTCATTGGTGGATTTTGGGAGCAGTTAGAATGATTTAGATGATCGATCATTCTAGCTGTTCGAATCAGAAGAGTTCTGATCCATCAAAAGGAGTTTCGATGATATCGATGATAATGTTTATGATATATCCCATTACCATATAGAACTAAACCTAACTAGGTCACACAAATAAGGGTTTGAATCTGATGATCATCAATAGAACTGATCTAGTTCAATTGATCTGAATAAGATTCAATTAGGTTCAAGGAAATCATGCTAGCACTCGATTGAACCTAACATTCTTCCTTTTCTATCATAAATAGTTGTCCTGACTAAGCCAAAAGAGTTTGTGCTCGATTAGAGGCCTTCGCTTGGTCTGACTAGAGCTTGTTCAGGTCAAAAAAGGGTTGTCTTATTTTGTAAGATAAGGAGGAGGGCGCACGCCAAGGGTGGCGTGCGCCCAAGTTTGAGGTGCCTAGGAGTCCCTGTTGGACAGGGACTCCATCTTCTTTTTGGATTTCGATTAGACTCCTCCTAAGAACCAACTTTGACTGGTCTTAGATGCCATCTAAGGATGAATCCAAGGGACTCTATTCCCATCAATTAGATTTAGATCTGATTTCACAAAGGGTTGTGATTGGTTGGAAAGAAGAGGAGTTGGATCACGCATAGTCTAGAAATAAGACCCTATGCCCAACTCAAAGTGATATAAAAATACAATCCCCACGCCCCAAGACTGCCTCTCTCATCCTCCTCCATGCCAAGTCCATCTTCTCCCTCTCCTCTCCATGCCCAAAGTAGTTGGGGATCCAGTTGGTGCAATCTAGGCAAGAGAAAGGCGACAGAAAGCTAGAAGGCTGTGCTGCTGTAAAGGATAACTACTGATCTTCGAAAGCTATTTTGAAGATCCTTCAAATTAGATTCAGATCTAATTTTTGAAGACATGATAGAGAAGAAGAGAATCTCTAGATCCAGCTCAAATGGATACTGGTAGAGGCCAAGCACTTGCGTGGCTAGATCCAGAACCTTCCGTTGCTTAGAGGATCATCAACGGATAATAGGATTATCCTACATAAAGGTAAATTAAATATGATTTAATTTATCTACATTTTAATTAAATTATTAAAATAATAAAAATTAAATCTAAAATATTCTAGATCTAATATGGATCAAAGAAATTTTTTTTTAAAATATATCTCTTATTCCGATCAGATCTGAACGAACCTGGTCTAAAAAATCTGGATTTTTTCTTCAATTGGTATCAGAGCCAAGATTCTAAAGTATTTAGATCTAATTTTAAATTTATTTTAATCAAAAAATAAGTAATTTTAGATGTCACATGAGATGTGATCAGATCTGAAATCAGAAGAATTAAAATTAAATGATTTGGATCTAAGATTAGAAAATATGCATGACTAGTTCTAAAATTGAAAAATTCTATAGAATAGTCTTGCATGTTTATAATTTAATTTGATTAAATCATATTTTAGATCTATTTATTTACTATTTTTTGATATTATAATTATTATAATAATATCTAAAAAATAGTAAATAAAAATTATTTAATTTTAAACATCATATGAGATATGATTGATGCATGTCTAGACTAGTTGTAGAATAGTTCTACATAGTTATCTAGATTAGAGTTTATTTTGATAAGATCAATTTAAATCTAATTTTTTAGATTATTATGAGATAATTTAGATCTGAAAAATATGCATGATTCGAATACATGAGATGTATGCAAAATATGCCATGATTAGATCTAATTTGTATATGAGATATATGATATAGATCTAAAACTATTTTGTAGTATTACTTGTTCCTGATTAAGGCGTTCCTCTTGGCCGTCCGATCATAAGAACGAAGAAGGATTTAAAGGCCCTCTCCTCCCATCCGATGGGGTGTTCTTATGATGTGTAGGGGTGCTGCACATTCGTCCTTAATCAGAAAATCCAAAACTTACTTTCTGCAAAACCCTAGATCCTGAAACCCTAGGATTTATTATGCATATTTTATTTATGAACCCTACTTAATTAAAAATTAAGATTATGGAAATATTAATTAGGTCTAAAATTGAGAATTTCAGATCTAAGACATATTCATAATACTGGGTTCGGGCTTGGGTAGCTCAATTAGGTCTAAGCGGTTGATCAAACCGAATCAAGAGTTGGTTAGATGGGATCAACAATGCTTAAATTGACCAGCCTAATAGGATTAAGTCTGGGTCAAGATCGAGTCACGATCAAGCAAGACCTAATTAGGCTCAGAGGTTAGAGTCTGGATTGTAGGCTAACCCAATTGGTTCTGGCTCAACAATTTGGTGTCTAAGGTAAGTTTGGCACATACGATCGACTGATTTTTAATTGAGAGCTACTCGACCTGAATGCGTTCTTGTACGAGTTAATGGCATATTCCCTTCCACCGATCTCACTTACCTGGCCATATCTGTTGATACAGTTTTGATCTGAGGTGGTCAATAATCCGAGCTAACCCATGCCACTAGGTTAGTCATAATTGTTATGACTATGACAAGTCTAGTTTAATGAGATCTGAATCAATTCTCCCTAAGAAAAGATTAAGTCTGAGGTCTTCCACCATTGTAGATGTGCGGGCCCTTCCCAGGGTTGATTGTTCTCGGCTGGATACAGTGGCTCAGTTGCACCGGGAAGATGCAACCATGTCTATTAGGCATTGGATGCTATGGGCTGGAGGATGAGTTGGGCTCAATATTCTTGGATACGGTGAGAGACTCAATTAGGAATCCAGTCTGTGCAAATGGTGGGTCTGACTTAACTAAGGAGTGGATCAATATTTTGGATACGGTGAGATTCATGAATTAGAGACCAAGTTTGGGTGCACCATGATTAGAGAATCATTGAACAAGAGTTGTTCACTCATTGGCTAACCCATCACCAATAACTGTTAGGTGAGGTGATGAGTCAGTTGGTGAGACCGCACCACCCACTAGAAATCATTAATCATGGAGATTTTTGCATCTCTATAGAGGGAGTGTAGGGATCTGAGAAAATAGTGGAAGCTAATTTATTTAAAAATAAAATTCCTAAATAAATTGGTCAAGTCATAATTATAGTATCTAACTAGAATCTTTGACTCTCTATAGAAAAATGTCTGCGTCCAACCCATTGGCACGTATCTTGGACACACATAGACTGATCGGATCCAATTATAAAGATTGGCTAAGGAACTATAAATTATTTTGGGTTCTGAGAAGTTAACCCATGTATTGGACCAGGACCCTCCCACTTTACCAGCCCATCCATCCACTAAATTGAGAGTGTCTTTGGAAAAATGGATACATGAAGATAATAAGGCCAGCTATTACATATTGGGCTCGATGTCTAATGAGCTCTAGCGCCAACATGAAGATATCGGGACTGCTCACCAAATATTGACTCACCTACAAGAGATGTTTGGTGAACAGAGTCGCGCAGCCAAGTATCAAGTCATGAAACGACTTTTTAAGGCTAAGATGTGTGATGGGCAGTCAGTCCAAGATCACTATCTGTTGATAATCAAGAACTTGGAAGAGCTTGAGAAGCTTGGTGTGATGTTAGACTTGGATCTACAGAACGATGTTATTCTGCAATCCTTGACTGATGCATATGGACAATTCATCATGAATTACCACATGCATAAACTTCAACATTCCTTGGCCTCGAATTAATGAATATGTTGTCACCACGAGCTTTCTATTGAAAGGTTACCTAAGGTCCAGATTTCTTGCTTGGAATCGGACTCTTCCAAAAGAAAAGTCTTCTAGAAAGAACAAAAAATTTGCAAAAGCAAAAGGTGAAAGAAGCGGAAAGAAGAAGAAGTGGACCGAAGAAGAAGGCCGCTGTCAAAGAAAAAGTATTATTGCAACAAGCGATGACCACTGGAAGCGAAGCCTAACCTACTTACCTGGCCACGCCTGAAGAACAAGAAGAGGAGGTCCTTCTGGAGTATGCTCAATTATTGAGTCTAACCTTATGGTTTCTTCTACATCCAATTGGTGCTTTGACTCTGGTTCTAGTGCTCATCTGTGCACTTCCATGCAGAGTCTTGAGGAAGCACGAAAGGCTGAGGGATAGAGACATGATCCTACCTACCTGGTAAATGAGCAAGAGTTCTTGGCAGTGGCGGTGGACATACCCTCTTCGATTATCATCTTGGTTTTAGACTTAGTTTTGAAAGACTGTTTATTATGTTGCCTGCAGCCAGTAGGATTTGATTTTCTTGTTTCAGCTTAGCACTAGAAGGCTATGTGAATTATCTTCTTTAAGGACCATTGTAATATTCTTTATGAAGAAATAAATTGCAAATGATTTTCTTTATTAATGGTCCCTTCATCAGCTATCATATTGATGTATTTGTTCTAACTATTGAGCAAAAAACGTGAAATGCCAAACGACCTAGGAAATATGTGCTAAAACGATAGGTATCTTAATGGCACCTAAGATTGAGGTCATATAAGCAGAAGATAGGACAAACAAATTGGAGAAAAATGGGTCTATTGGAGTCCTGTTGACTTTTGAGTCCATATCCAACTAAAGTGAATCTTGTCTTTCAAGCAAAATGACTAAACCCCTTTTGTATGACATGGAGAAGGGCCACAGATCTCCTTGGCCCTAGTACAGTAAAATGATTGAAGGAAAATCCTGATTTTCCGGTCCAGGTTTCGTCCAGATCTGATCAGATCAAGAAGCTATATTCAAAAAAATTTTCTCTTGATCTCAATCAGATCTTTGAATATATTTCAATCTGAAATTCTTATTTTTTAATAAATAAAATAAAAAAAGATAAATTAAATCAAATTTAATTTACCTGATTTGGGTAATCCCTATTACCCTGTAGATGATCCTGATTGCAGCGGAAGGTTCCTGGATCTATCCATGCAAGCGCCTGGGCCTCTACCGGTATCCCACTCAGTTGGTTCTGGAGATCCTCTTCTTCTCTTATCACACCTCCAAAATCCAATCTATATCTGATCCCGGAGGATCTCCAAAAACTCTTTGAGACTGCAGTCGTCCCCTTTTGCCGCAGCGCAGCCTTCTTTTGCTTTTTGATCACCTTCCTGATCTGAATCCGCACCAAAACCTACAGTCCAAAACTCTTTTGGAACGTGGAGAGCAAAGGGAGAAAGAGACTATTGGCATGGGAGAAAGGAGGGGAGAGGTAGACTTGGGGTGTGGACTATTGCATTAGCATTAGGTTGGGCGCAAGGTCTTATTTATAGACCTCTTGGATCCAACTCCTTTTCCTCTCAAACCAATCACAACCTTTATGAAATCAGAATCTACCAATCTGATTGGTTGGAATAGAGAACCCTGATTCCTCCTTAAGAGCGGTGCCTAAGACCATCAACGTGGATTCTTTAGTAGAACCTCTGATTGGAATCCAAGAGGAGGGTGAGTCTTGTCCAAACCACACGCGAACACGCTAGCGCGCCTTCCCTACTTGGGCTCACGCCACCCTTGGCGTCGCCCTTCTCCTTGCCAGGTTTTTCTGAGCAGGGGGAACAAGTCCCCACCACTCTGCTCATAGTCAATGACATGTGTCAAAAGTTCCAAAAGGTCAATGGTCAACGTTGAACCAAGTCCAAAGGTAGACTTTTGACCAATCAAAGAACAAGAAATGGCAGGTGACCAAAAATGCAGGTCATGTTTATAAAATAAGACAACCTTCTCTAACTTGGACAAACCTCCAGTTAGACCATATGAAAGGCCTCTGATTGAGCACAAACTCCTTTGACTCAGACAGGACACTTATTTGTGAATAGTAAAAGAAGAACGTTAGGTTCAATCGAGTCTAGCACATTTCCTTGACCTAATTGGAATCTATTCAGATCAATTGAACTAGATTAGTTCAATTTGCAGTGATCACCAGATTCAAAACCCCTTGTTTGTGTTGACCCAGTTAGGTTCAGTTTCTGTATGGTAATGGGATTAATATGATCTCTATCATCAGACATCCATCGAAAAACCTCTTTAGATGGATCAGAACTCTCTGATTCGAACAGCTTAGAATGATCGATCATCTAAATCATTCAATTGCTCCACAAATCCACCAAGTGAACAACCTAGCAGTATATGGTGCAACCCATCAAAGGCTGAATGCGAACCTCCTTGGTGGCAGCCTACCTGTGTGATCAGTTTCTTCTATCTTGAGCCCCCGATCGAACTTAGGCGTTAAGGCTTGAACTCGTCAAACCCTAGTCCTCTGTCATATGAAATGTAATCATTCGATTCGAGTCCAATGTTAAAATTACATAGAAACTCTTTTTATTATTTCACTCTACCATGGCCATAGGATTTCTGGACTTTGGATCTCATGATCTATCCATTAGGGCCTTACTCCTGCTACCTACCGAGGAAGATTAGATACCATCTTGATGCAAATCCAGTTCCTATAATGGAACATGTCACAGCCAACAAATACACCTCAGGGTTTCCCATAGGCTTAGGAGACCGAGTAATGGTGTAGCAACTATACCACCCTCCAAGTTGAAACTGTCGATGCAAATCCCAGGTCAAAGAACCAGACACACTACTGCAGCATCGAGTCAGTCATGACGAGAAATGTAAGACTTTCCTAATTGACTACTCGAGGTGGTCACTGCTCAGTGGCCCTCGTTCTCTAATGAGTACCTTTTACTCTTCGCTCCGTGTCTTCACACCGTAGACTCCAAGATCTCTACTAAAAAGAGAAGCGATCGAACCAACCTTCGGATCAATCACCAATTCCTCGGGAATGATCCTATGGTCGGGGACTGTTTTATTGAGTTAATCAATGATTAATTTCATGTCTTAAATTTTCAACTCTTGAAAAATGAAAATTATCATTACCAATTAACTCAAGGATGTATACAGACACTAATACAGCATGTGTGGATAGAAAAATAACCCATTTCATTTAATTATAGTCAAAAATTACAAATTTTGTCCTAGAAAGTGTATATCAAGTGTCAAGCAATTCTAGCTTCTAGGGCACATATATCTAACAATTCTCCCAATTGTCCTAAAGCCAATTGGCTACAAGTCTAAAGTCCCATCTTCTCAAGGTGGGCTTCCGATCTTCTGCATGCCCAACGGCTTTTGTAAGTAGGTCTGCCAACATTAATCGTGTGGAGTTGACTCTCTTGACCTCAACGTAACCTTTCTCAAGGTAAATCGTGGATGAGAATGATAATTCGCCGCAAATGTGCTTGGACTCTGGTTGAGCACCTCGACCCTTAGCAAGGGTGCTATGGCGCCCATATTGTCGCAGTAAAAGAGGAATGGCAATCTGATGTTATTACTCCAATTTCTGCAGCAAAACTTCTTGTACCAGAAACGCTTTCCTTTGCAGCCTCGATGCAGCTATATATTCTGCTCCATGGTGGAAATCTGCTATCATAGTTTGCTTTGGAAATCTTCCAAGCTCAGCTCCACAAACAGAATATCAGATGTTCGAACTTTCCGATCAATCTATATCCAGCACATAGAAGTCCGAGTCCTGGTATCCCTTGAACTTGGGAGTTCCTCACATTCCAAAGACCAACCAATCATATCCCTAGTTCTTCTAAGTACTTGAGAGTTTTAGAAGTCCAGTTGGTTCTTCACCTAGATTTGACTGGATATCTTGCTTGTGACACCGTCCACAAGCATGGGCTATTCAGTCGTGTACATAGCATGGCATACTGAGGCTCCCTATTGCAAAGAGCCATAAGGCACGCTGCTCATGCATTCTATTTCCTCAGGTGTGCTGGGGCACATCTTCTTGGAAAGATGAATACCATGTCTGAAGGGTATTAATCCCTTCTTAGAATTTTCCATACTAACAAACCTCTTTAGTACTTTCCTAATATGTACATCTTCTGTAAAGTTCCCCCTAGCATCCTATTTGGTCTATCCCTATAAGACCTTAATATAGCTGCCTTCACCTAGGGTCCCTTTTCATGGAGAATTCCTTGGCCAACACACATACATTGACTGATGTCAAAACATGGGAAATATCATTCCCAATAGGAGGATGTCAATCCACGTACAATTACGAGAAGACAACAGCGCTCCGACCTGACCCTTTTGAACAACACATGGTTCTCTTCATTTTTGATGAACCAAACTTTTTTGGAATCAAAACATCATTGAATTATGAGTGTGTTCCAGCTTCCGAGAATGCTGCTTAAGTCCCATATATGGACTTTCGCCGCATCTGCACAACTTGTGATCAGTAAATCACTGGATGTGAAACCTAGCGGCTGTTCCTCGATTCATCTTCCTCAAGATACTCCATTTAAGGAATGCATTTTCACCGTCCATTTGCCATATTTTATAATCGAAATAGGCTCGCAATAAGCAGATGCAATGTGCGGATGGATTTACGCAATAGCTTACCGGGAAAAAGGGTATATCTGTCGCATTGACTATACATCCTTTTGCCACGTCTAGCCTTGAATGTCTCCACATTTTTCATCTGCACCAAGTCTTTTCTCTTGAAGATTCCATTTAACACCCAAATAGGTAACTATACTTGCTGGTGTATCTACCAAGGTCCCAGGACTTGGTTTGAGTGCATTCGAGTCGATTCTCTGACTTCATTGCCTCAGAGCATTTTTCTCGGAGTCGATCTCTGACTTCCATTGCCTAAAGCCTATTTCTTCGAGTCGATATCTGATATCGCCATCGTTGGTAGGTTTTTGGGATCATCACCATGAGCACCATTACCTATGAGAACATTTTCCCTACGTCCTCTGAAATAATACCTAAGCTACCTTTCAGCGGGACGGGAAACTCTTTCCGATCTTAATGAGGTGGAGGAGGTAGTGTTATCTTAATTCGGCTAACCTGAATTTGGGTTTCCACTTGGTCCTTACCAGACTAACATCACTACTGACAGACTTTCTCATCAA
This sequence comes from Cocos nucifera, assembly GCA_006176705.1. Classification (NCBI taxonomy): domain Eukaryota; kingdom Viridiplantae; phylum Streptophyta; class Magnoliopsida; order Arecales; family Arecaceae; genus Cocos; species Cocos nucifera. Next base: position 254,428 of record QRFJ01001908.1, read on the forward strand.
AGCTGTAATGCTGCTTCCATGCCCCACTATCTTGAATAAACTAATTTTCAAGACATATGGCAATGTCGACTCATCAATCACTTGTGGTCCTTCTGAAATGTAGAAATAGTATCCCTAATAGGACTCTTTAAGGATATCTGATGAATCGAGCTCCTAAAGGACCTAAACTCTAACGTCCGCTTGTTGTCTTTTTGACGATGATCCCGGACAACCCCTAAATTCCTGAGATGACTCAGACTTGGTTTTCTTACCTGTGCCATAAATCTCGATACTGTATGGTAGGAACGGTTTTAGAGGAATCCCTGTTTCTCAGTAGATAGAATTGAAGTTAATAAGAATTGTCCCAATAGAAAATCTGGGCAAGGTCCGTAAGCTCATCACTGGATCGAACCATTATCCAATAGCAGTCCGATTTCTCTCGTTCTGAAACTCCGTTGATTTGAGTGTTTCCCCTGGTCGGAGTCCATTGAGAAGACTATGCCATTATTCCTTGAGATAGTCTAGGAATTCCAAATGGCTTAAGGTAATTCACCTCCTCGAATCCTGAATCGAGAGAACCTTAAATGGGATTTTCCCTGTTTGTTTTTTCTACTTCTGTCTGAAATTCTTTGAAAATTTCAAAAAGCCTTCATCTTATGTCCTAAGATACACATACCCGATACCTAGACAAGATTCCAGCGTAAACGGTAATGAAAGTGAGACATAAATGCCTCTGCCGGCACATCGAATGGGCCCACAATCATATGTTACTAGGGCAAGGAGATCTGTGGCCCCTCTCCCCATGTCCAACAAAAGGAGTTTAGTCATTTTTGGCTTGAAGACAAGATCACAGTTTGGATATGAACTCAAAAGGTCCAATGGACTTTAATAGCCCATTTTTCTCCAATTTGTTAATCCCTATCTTCTGCTATATGACCTTAAAATCTCAGGTGGCCCTAGATAGTCTATCATTGGACACTATCCTAGGGGTCGTTCCACAATCCAACGTTTTGCTCGATAAAGTTTAAATAGTACAGTCAATATAAAATGATAAACGACCATTAACAAGGAAAAACCATTTGCAATTTTTATTCTTTGTCAATCAAAGAATGTTACAATGGGTCCTTAAAGAAGGTGATCACAAATAACCTTCTTCGTGCTAAGCATAGAAATCGAATTCCTGCTAGCATGCATGAAAGGCACATAATAACAGTCTTTTTAAAACTAAGTCTAAACGCAGATTGGTAATCGATAAGGGGTATCGTTCCCACGGCTACTGCAGCAAAATCTTGCTCCATTACCAATGCATAGATCATTTCTCCATCCTCAGCCTCCTGCCTATCCTCAAGACCCCTGCATAGAAGTGCCACAGATGAGCACTAAAATCAGAGTCAATATCACCTAACGTGATGCAGAAAGAACCGTAAAGGTTAGCGTCAACAACGAGCTACCTCCCAAAGACGGAACCTTTCCTTCTTGTTCTTTCAGGTGGCCAGGTAAGTAAGGGGGCCAGTTTCGCTCCAATGGCCGTCGCCTGTTTTGCATATGGATACTTCCCTTTGCCATGTGGCTGTTTTTTCCTTCCGATTTCTTGCCTTCTACATTCCTGTTGGATCCTTCCACCTTTTGCTTTTTTTCACAGACTTCTTTTTCTTTCCATAACCACTGTCTTTTGGAGAAGTCCGTTCTAGAGCAAGAACTGAGCCTTTAGAAATCCTTTCATAAAAGGCTCAGCAGTAACCAGCATTTCATCAACACTCGGCAGGATTTTAAGTTTTATCAATGTGGGTAATTCCAATGATGAAATTGCCCCCATATGCAATCAGTCCAAGGAATTGTAAGAAATAATATCGTTCTGTACAAGTCCAAGTCCAAACTTCACATCGATGCTCTCACGCTCTTCCATGTCCCTTCCGAAATCATTGTTTGACAATGACTTGGTATCTGACTGCCCATTCACGCATCTTTACCTTAAAAAGTCATTTTGTGACTTGATATTGTGGCTTGCGCGACTCTGTTCAACCAAAAACATCTCCTATAGGTGAGCCAACCATCTGGCGAGCCAGTCCCGATATCTTCCATGTTGGCGCTGGACTCCATCCAGATCATCGAGCCCAACAATCGTAGTATCTGGCCTTATTGTCCTCGCAATCCATTTTTTCCAGACGACGTTCCGTGTTTCAATACCAGATGGACGGGCTGGTAAATGTGGGAGGGTCCCTGTCCAAGAACATGAATATTACTTCTCTGAACCCAAAACAATTTTTGAAGTTCCTGCAGCCCAATCTTTATGAATTGGCGTCCAGTCCAGTCTAATTGTGTGTCTAGAATACGTGCCAAATAGGTTTGAAACGGCAGACATATTTCCTGTACGAAGAGCTCAAAGATCCTAGTTAGATATTTGTTAATTTTTTGACTTGAACCAATTTGTTTAAGGGGAATTTTATTTTAAACAAATCCTAGCTCCCACTATTTTTCTCGGTACCTACACTCCCTCTGTAGAGATTTGCAAAATCTCTGCGATTGATGATTCTAATGGTGGTGCCGGTCTCACCAACTGACATCCATCACCCACCTAACAGTTAATTGATGATGGGGTTTTAGCCCAATGAAGTGAAACAAATTCTTGTTCAATGATTCTCTAATCATGGTGCAAACCCAGAACTGGTCTATAATTCATGCAATCTCAACCGTATCCGAAATATTGATCCACTCCTTTTAGTTTTAAGTCAGACCCAACCATTTGCATGACTTGGGTTCCAACTTCGGGGTCCCTCATCACCGTTATCTCGAATATTGAGGCCCAAGCTCAATCCTCCAGCCCATAGCATCCAATGCCTAAGCTAGACCATGGTTGCATCTTCCCCGGTGCAACTGAGCCCACTATATTCAGCGCGAGAACAATCAAACCTCGGGAAGGGCCCGCAATTGTCTACAATGGTTGAAGACCACTCGGACTTAAATCTATTTCTTAGGGACGAATTGATCAGGTCTCATTAACTAACTTGGCTTAGTCCATAACAATTTCATGACTAACCTAGTTGGCATGGGTTCAAGCTCGAAATTTTGCCCACCTCAAGATCAAGAACTGTTGTCCAACAAATATGGCTAGGTAAGTGAGAGCCTGGTGGAAAGAATATGCCTTAACTCGCACAAAGAACGCATGTCAGCGTCGATGTAGCTTTCCAATTAAAAATCAGTCGGTCGTCTATGCCAAACTTACCTTAGACACCAAATATGTTTGAGTCAGAACCATTGGGGTAGCTACAATCCAGACCTCTAACCTCCGGCCTAATCTAGGTCTTGCCTTGACGTGACTCCGATCTTGACCCCAGACCTTAATCCTATTAGGCTGTTTCAATTTAAGCATTGTTGATCCCATCTAAACCAACTCTTGACCTTCGTTGATCAACCGCTTTAGACCTAATTGAGCTACCCAAGCCCGAACACCAGTTATTATGAATATGCTTCCTTAGATCTAAAATTCTTAATTTAGACCCTAATTAAATTTCATAAACTTAACTTCTTAACTTAAGCTTGGGTTCATTAAACAAAATATGCACAATCAATCCTGGTTTCAGCGATCTTAGGGTTTTGCAGAAAGTAAGTTTTGGATTTCCTGATTAAAGGCGAACAGTGCGCACCCTACACGTCATAAGAAACCTCCATCGAATGGAAAGAGAGGGCCCTTTAAACCTTCTTCGTTCTTATGACCGACGGCCCAAGAGGAACTCCTTAATCCAGGAACATTCAATACTAACAAAACAATATCAGTCTATATCATATTATCTCATAATAGGAAGTAGATCTAATCTATGGCATATTTTGCATACAATCTCATGTATCATAATCATGCAATGTTTTCAGATCGAAATTTCTGCATAATAATCTAAAAATTAGATTTTTATAATTGATTCTAATCAAAAATAAATTCTAATCTAAGAATAATTATGTAGAACTAATTCTACAACTAGTCCTAGACATGCATCAATCATATCTCATATGAATATTTAAAAATAAAATTAATTATGTTATTTGCTGTTTATCAGATGTTTATTATAACACTTATACATATCCAGAAAAATAGTAAATAAGAAGATCTTAAACATATGACTTTTAATAAGATTAAATCAAAGACATGCAAACTAAGCTATAAACGTATTCTATATACTAGATCTAGTCATGCATAATCTTCATGTTCTTAGATCCCAAATCATTTAATTTTTAATTTTTTTTTGATTTCAGATCTGATTCACATCTCATGTGAAACATCTGAATCACTTTAATTTTCTAATTAAAAATAAAATTAAAATCAGATCTAAATAATTTAGAAACATGGCCTCTGATACCAGTTTGAAGGGAAATCCTGATTTCTTCAGGGTCCAAGTTCGTCAAATCTGATCAGATCAAGAGAATATATTTAAAAATTTTCTCTGAATCTCCAATTAGATCTTGAATGTTTTTAAGATCTGATTCTTATATTGTTAATAAAAATAAACTAAAACAAATTTAATTTACCTTGACATTTGGGTAATCCTATTTACCCTGTAGATGGGATCCCTGAATTGCAAGTGGAAGGGTTCTGGATCTAGCCACGCAAAGCGCCTGGCCTCTACCGGTATCCCACTTGGGTTAGATCTAAGAGATCCTCTTATTCTCTATCACACCTCAAAAATCAGATCTGGATTGATCTGGAGGATCTTCAAAAAACTCTTTTGAAAGATCTTTGCAGTCGTCATTTTGCAGCAGCGCAGCCTTCTTGCTTTTGAATCGCCTTTCCTTGATCTGAATCGCACCAAACCTAAGTCAAAACTCTTTGGACGTGGAGGCAAAGGGGAAAGAGACTATACGAGGATAAGGGGGAGAGTGCAAGCCCTTGGGGCTTGGACTAATTTGCATTAGCATTAGGTTGGGAGCAGGGTCTTATTTATAAGACCCTCTTGTGAATCAACTCCTAT
>QRFJ01001909.1:0-33696 GCA_006176705.1 Cocos nucifera
GTTTTTTGTTTTGTTGAGAGAGATCCAGAACATTTTCATCATCCATATTTCAGTAATCGAAAAAGGCCTGCAAATCAAGCGGGATATGCGGATGGATATTTAGCATAGCCACTGGGGAAAAGGTATCCTGATAGTCAATGCCTTCGCATTGACTATAACCTTTGCCATAGTCTAGCCTTGAATGTCTCCACATTCCCATCTGCACCAATCTTTCTCTTGAAGATCCATTTACACCCAATAGGTACTATACCTTCTGGTGGATCTACCAAGGTCCAGACTTGGTTTGAGTGCATTGAGTCAATTTCTGACTCCATTGCCTCTAGCCATTTTTTGGAGTCAATATCTGATATCGCCTCGTTGTAGGTTTTGGGATTATCACCATGAGCACCATTACCTATGAGGAACATTTCTCTACTTCCTCTGAAATAATACCTAAGTATCTTTCAGGGGGATGGAAAACTCTTTTCGATCTACGTGGTGGAGGTAGTGTTCTTATTGGCTCCACCTGATTTGGTTCCAATTGATCCTTAGCTCATTGTACTTATGAGACTTTCTCATCAAGCTTAATCTGCTTTTCAATGCCGCTATCTTGAATAAACTATTTTTCAGGAAAGATGCATTGTCGACACAAATCACATTGTGTCTTCTAGAATGTGAAATAGTATCCTAATGACTCTTTAGGATATCCTATGAATCGAGCTCTGAAGGACCTAAACTCTAACTTGTCCACTTGTTGTCTTTTGATATGAGCTGGACAACCCTAAATTCTGAGATGACTCAGACTTGGTTTCTTACCATGCCATATCTCATACGTTGTGGTAGGAACGATTTTAAGAGGGAACCTATTCAATAGATAAATTAAGTTAACAATGAATATCTCCAAAAGAAAAATTATAGGGAAGGTTTTGTGAAGCTCATCATGAATCGGTACCATATCCACTAGAGTCTGATTCTCTGTTCTGAAATCCCGTTGAGTTGAGGTATTCCTGGTGAGTCATTGAGAGAACTATGCCATTTTCCTTGAGAATAGTCTAGGAATTCTCGGCTAAGGTATTCACCTCCTCGATCTAATCGAAGAACCTTAATGGGTTTTCCAGTTTATTTTTCTACTTCATGTCTGAATTCTTTGAACTTTTCAAAAGCTTCAGACTTGTGTCACATAAGATACACATACCCATACCTAGACAGATCATCGGTAAAGATAATGAAGTAGACAAAATTGCCTCTAGCCGGCACATCAAATGGGCTGCACACATCAGTATGTACTAGGGCAAGGAGATCTATGGCCCTTTCCCCATGTCCTACAAAAGGGAGTTTAGTCATTTTGCCTTGAAGATAAGATTCATAAGTTGGATATGACTCGGAAGTCAATGGACTCAATAGCCCATTTTTCTCCAATTTGTTGATCCTATCTTCAGCTATATGACCTAATTTTAGGTGCCATAAATATCTATCGTTTGGACTATCCCTAGGTCGTTTGGCATTCACATTTTGCTCGATAGTTAGAATAGATACATCAATATATAGCTGATAAGGACCGTTAATAAGAAAACCATTTGCAATTTTATTTCTTTGAAAAAGAATGTTACAATTGTCCTTAAAGAAGGTAATCACATAGCCTTCTAGTACTAAGCATGAAACAGAAATCAAATTTCTGCTAGCTGCGGGTACATAATAACGGTCTTTCAAATCTAAGTCTAAACTAGATGACAATCAAAGAGGGTATGTTCCCACCGCCGCTGCAGCAACTCTTGCTCCATTACCGATGTGTAGGATCATGTCTCCATCCCTCAGCCTCCTACTATCCTCAAGATCCTGCATGGAAGTGCACAGATGAGCACTAGAACCAGAGTCAAGCATCTAGTTGGATGCAGAAGAAACTATAAGGTTAGACTCAATATCGAGCATACCTCCAGAAGGACCTTCCTTCTTGTTCTTTAGGGTGGCCAGGTAAGTATGGTAGTTTCGCTTTCAACGGTCGTCGCTGTTGTAATGGAAATACTTTTCTTTAACATCGGCCTTCTTCTTTAGCTTTGCCTTCTTCTTCTTTCCTCCTTCCATCTTTTGCTTTTTTGCAAACTTCTTTTTCTTTCTAAAAGACTTTCTTTTGGAAGAAGTCCGTTACATAGCAAGGATTGAGCCTTTAGAATCTTTCGTAGAATGCTCAGCGGTGACCAGCATGTTCATTAATTCGGCCAAGGAATTTTGAAGTTTATGCATGTGGTAATTCATGATGAATTGCCAATATGCATCAGTCAAGGATTGCAGAATAATATCATTCTGCAGATCCAAGTCTAACTTCACATCGAGCTTCTCAAGCTCTTCTAAGTTCTTGATCATGATCGGACAGTGATCTTGGACTAACTATCCATCACGCAGCTTAGCCTTAAAAAGTCATTTCGTGACTTGATATTTGGCTGCGTGAGTCTATTCACCAATCTCCTGCAGGTGAGCCAACATTTGGCGAGCAGTCCCGATATCTTCATGTTGGCACTGGAGCTCATCAGACATCGAGCCCAACATGTAATATCTGACCTTACTATCTTCGTCTATCCATTTTTCCAGAGATGCTCTCTGTTCAGTGGATGGACGAGCTAGTAAGATAGGAGGGTCCTGGTCCAATACATGGGTTAACTTCTCAAAACCCAAAATGATTTTGTAGTTCCTCAGCCAATCTTTATAATTAGGTTCGGGCAGTCTATGTGTGTCCAGGATATGTGCCAATAGATTGGACGCAGACATTTTTCTATAGAGAGTCAAAGATTCTAGTTAGATACTGTAATTATGACTTGACCAATTTATTTAAAAATTTTATTTTTAAATAAATTAGCTTCCACTATTTTCTCAGATCCCTACACTCCCTCTATAGAGATGTAAAAATCTCCATGATTAATGATTTCTAGTGGGTGGTGCGGTCTCACCAACTGACTCATCACCTCACCTAACAGTTATTGGTGATGGATTAGCCAATGAGTGAAGAACTCTTGTTCAATGATTCTCTAATCATGGTGCACCCAAACTTGGTCTCTAATTCATGAATCTCACCGTATCCAGAATATTGATCCACTCCTTAGTTAAGTCAAACCCACTATTTGCACAGATTGGATTCCTAATTGAGTCTCTCACCGTATCCAAGATATTGAGCCCAACTCATCCTCCAGCCCATAGCATCCAATGCCTAATAGACTTGCTTGCATCTTCTCGGTGCAACTAAGCTACTGTATCCAACCGAGAATAATCAACCCCGAGAAAGGCCCGCACATCTACAATGGTGGAAGACCTCAGACTTTATCTTTTCTTAGGGAGAATTGATTCAGATCTCATTAAACTAGACTTATCATAGTCATAACAATTATGACTAACCTAGTGGCATGGGGTTAGCTCGGATTATTGACCACCTCAAATCAGAACTGAGTCAACAGATATGGCCAGGTAAGTGAGACCGATGGAAGGGATATGCCATTAACTCGTACAAGAATGAATTCAGGTCGAGTAGCTCCCAATTAAAAATCAGTCGGTCGTATGTGCCAAACATACCTTAGACACCAAATTGTTGAGTCAGAACCAATTGGGTTAGCCTACAATCTAGACTCTAACCTCTGAGCCTAATTAGGTTTTGCTTGATCGTGACTCGATCTTGACCCAGATTTAATCCTATTAGGCTGGTCAATTTAAGCATTGTTGATCCCATCTAACCAACTCTTGATTCGGTTTGATCTACTGCTTAGACCTAATTGAGCTACCCAAGCCCGAATCCAGTATTATGAATATGTCTTAGATCTAAAATTCTTAATTTTAGATCTAATTAATATTTCATAATCTTAATTTTTAATTAATTAGGGTTCATAAACAAAATATGCACAATAAATCCTAGGATTTCAGGATCTAGGGTTTTGCAGAAAGTAAGTTTTGGATTTCTGTTTAAGGATGAATGTGCAGCACCCCTACATGTCATAAGAACACCCCATCAGATGGGAGGAGAGGGCCTTTAAACCCTTTTCTTCATTCTTATGACCGAACGACCAAAAGGAATGCCTTAATCAGGAACATGCAATACTATAAAATAGTTTTAGATCTATATCATATATCTCATATACAAATTAGATCTAATAATGACATATTTTGCATACATCTCATGTATCGAATCATGCATGTTTTTAGATATAAATTATCTCTTAATAATCTAAAAAATTAGATTTAAATTGATCTTATCAAAATAAACTCTAATCTAGACAACTATGTAGAACTATTCTACAACTAGTCTAGACATGCATCAAGCTTATCTCATACGATGTTAAAATTAAATAATTTTTATTTATTATTTTTTAGATGTTATTATAATAATTATAATATTAAAAAATAGTAAATAAATAGATCTAAAATATGATTTAATTAAATTAAATTAAACATATGCAAGACTATTCTATAGAACTATTCTATTTTAGAACTAGTCATGCATATTTTCTAGTCTTAGATCCAAATAATTTAATTTTAATTTTCTTTGATTTCAGATCTTATCATATCTCATATGACATCTAAAATTACTTATTTTTTAATTAAAATAAATTTAAAATTAGATTTAAATACTTTAGAACATTGGCTCTGATACCAGTTGAAGGAAAATTCTGATTTCCCGGATCAAGTTCGTTCAGATCTGTTTGGATCACGAGATATATTTTAAAATTTTTTTTTAATCTAGATTAGATCTAGGATATTTCAGATCTAGTTCTTATTATTTTAATAATAAAAATAAAATCTAGATAAATTAAATCAAATTTAATTTACCTTAAAGTAGGGTAATCCTATTACCCATTGATGATCCTGTAAGCAGCGGAAGGTTCTAGATCTAGCACACAAGTGCCTGGCCTCTACCGGTATCCACTTGGGCTGGACCTAGAGATTCTCTTCTTCTCTACCACATCTCCAAATAGATATGAATCTAATTTGGAGGATCTTCAAAACACCTTTCGAAGATCAGCAGTTGTCCTTTGCAGCAGCACAGCCTTCTAGCTTTCTATCACCTTTCTCTCGTCTGGATTGCACCAACTAAGATTCCAAACCACATTGGGCATGGAGAGGAGAGGGAGAAGATGGGCTTGGCATGGAGGAGGAGGAGAGAACCAGCCTTAGGCCATGGGAATTTTCAATTAGATTACTCCTTGAGTTGGGCGTAGGGTCTTATTTATAGACTATGCGTGATCCAACTTCTCTTCTTCCCAACCAATCACAACCCTTTGTGAAATTAGATCTAAATCTGATTGGTAGGAATAGAGTCCCTTGGATTCCTCCTTAGATGGAACTTAAGATCAGTCAAAGTTGATTCTTAGGAGGAGTCTAATCGGAATCCAAAAAGGAGATGGAGTCCCTGTCCAATAGGGACTCCTGGGTGCCTCCAGCTTGGGCACACACCAAGGGTAGTGTGCGCCCTCCTTCTTGCCAGCTTCTGGTAGGGGGACAAGCCCCCACCAGCTCTCCAATAGGTGCATAATATGTGGACAGAAGTCAAAGTATCAATGGTCAATATTTGACTAGTCAAAGGTCAACTTTTGACCAAAGTCAAAGGACGAGAAATGGCAGGTGACCAGAAATGGCAGGTATTATCTTACAAAATAAGACAACCTTTTTCTGACCTAGACAAGCTTTAGTCAGACCATGTGAAGGCCTCTGATCGAGCACAAACTCCTTTGGCTCAGTCAGGACAACTATTTGTGATAGTAAAAGAAGAACGTTAGGTTCAATCGAGTGCTAGAATGATTTTCTTGAACCTAATTGAATCTCATTCAGATTAATTGAACTGGATCAGTTCAATTGATGATCACCAGATTCAAACCCTTATTTGTGTGACCCAGTTAGGCTTAGTTCTGTATGGTAATGGGATATGTCATGATCTCTATCATAGACATCATCAAAACTCCTTTCGATGGATCAGAACTCTTCTGATTCGAACAGCTAGAATGATCAATCATCTAAATCATTTTAATTGCTCCCAAAATCCACCAGTGACACCTAGCAATTTATGGTGGCAACCCATCAGAGCTGAATGCGAACCTCTTGGTGCAGCTACCTGTGTGATTAAGTTCTTCTATCTTGAGCCCCGATCAGATTAGGGTTTAGGTGAACTCGTCAAACCCTAGTTTCTATCATATGATCTAATCATTCGATTCAAGTCTGATGTGAAAACCTAAATAGAAACTCTTTCTATTATTTCACTCTATCATGGCCATGGGCTTCTGGACTTGATTCTCATGATCATCATAAGGCTGCTCCTCTACCACTGAGGTAGATAGATTTCTTCTTGATGCAATCCAGTTCCTACAATGAACATGCAATAGCCAACATACACCTCAGGGTTCCGTATGGCTAGGAGATCGAGTTATGGTGCAGTCAAACTATAACACCCTCAAGGTGAACTATCGACGTACCTCAGGTCAAAGAACCGACACACCACTGCAGCATCGAGTCAGTTATTGACGAGAAGGTAGACTTCCTAATGACTACTCAAGATGGTCATGCTCAGTACCCTCATTCTCTAACAAGTATCTGTACTCTTGCTCCGATGTCTCCACACCATAGACTGAAGACTCATCTACTAAAGAGAAGTGATTGTACACCAACCTTCTAGATCAATCACCATCCTCATGATGATCCTATGGTCGGGAGTATTTTATGAGCTAATAATGATTATTCATGTCTTAAATTTTTAACTCTTGAAAATATGAATTATCATTACCATTAACTCAAAGAATATATCACAGACACTAAATATACATATGTGATAGAAAATAATCCATTATATTGGTTATAGTCAAAATTATAATTTTGTCCTTAGAAGTGTATTACAAGTGTCAGCCAATTCTGGCTTCTAGGGTACATATATCTAACATATTTTGTATACATCTCATATATTGAATCATGCATATTTTTAGATCTAAATTATCTCATAATAATCTAAAAAATTAGATTTAAATTGATCTCATCAAAATAAACTCTAATCTAGACAACTATGTAGAATTATTCTACAACTAGTCTAGACATGCATCAATAATATCTCATACGATGTTTAAAATTAAATAATTTTTATTTTATATTTTTTAGATATTATTATAATAATTATAATATCAAAAAATAGTAAATAAATAGATCTAAAATATGATTTAATTAAATTAAATTGTAAACATGCAAGACTATTCTATAGAACTATTCTATTTTAGAACTAGTCATGCATATTTTCTTATCTTAGATCCAATTCATTTAATTTTAATTTTTTCTGATTTTAGATCTGATCACATCTTATATGACCTCTAAAATCATATATTTTTTAATTATAATAAATTTAAAATCAGATCTAAACACTTTAGAACCTTGGTTCTGATACCAGTTGAACGAAAATCCTGATTTTTCGGACCAGGTTCGTTCAGATCTGATCGGATCAAGAGATATATTTCAAAAAAAATTTTCTTTGATCCAAACTAGATCTAATATATCTTAGATCTAATTCTTATTATTTTAATAATAAAATAAAATCTAGATCAATTAAATCAAATTTAATTTACCTTGATGTAGGGCAATCCTATTACCCATTGATGATCCTATAAGGAGCGGAAGGTTCTGGATCTAGCCACACAAGTGTCTAGCCTCTATCGGTATCCACTCAGGCTTGATCTAAAGATCCTCTTCTTCTCTATCACATCTCTAAAAATTAGATCTGAATCTGATTTGGAGGATCTTCAAAATAACTTTCGAATATCAGCAGTTGTCCTTTGCAGCAGCGCAGCCTTCTAGCTTCCTGTCGCCTTTCTCTCATCTGGATAGGACCAACTAAGATCCCAAACTACTTTGGGCATAGAAAGGAGAGGGAGAAAATGGGCTTGGCATGGAGGAGGAAGAGAGAGGCAGCCTTGGGGCGTGGGGAATTCATCCTCTCTTTGAGTTGGGCGTAGGGTCTTATTTATAGACTATGCATGATCCAACTCCTCTTCTTCCCAACCAATCACAACCTTTTGTGAAATTAGATCAAAATCTGATTGATGAAAATAGAGTCCCTTAGATTCCTCCTTAGATGGTGCCTAAGACCAATCAAACTTGGTTCTTAGGAGGAGTCTATTTGGAATCCAAAAAGGAGATGGAGTCCCTGTCCAATTGGGACTCCTGGGCGTCTCCAACTTTGGCACACGCCAAGGGTGGCGTGCACCCTCCTCCTTGCTAGGTTCTGGTAGGGGGACAAGCCCCCACCAGCTCTACAATAGGTGCATGACACGTGGACAGAAGTCAAAGTATCAATGGTCAATATTTGACCAATCAAAGGTCAACTTTTGACCAAAGTCAAAGGACGAGAAATGGCAGATGATAAAAAATGGCAGGTATTGTCTTACAAAATAAGACAACCATTTTCTAACTGGATAGGCTTCAATCAGACCAAGTGAAGGCCTCTGATCAAGCACAAACTCCTTTGGCTCAGTCAGGACAACTATTTATGATAGTAAAAGAAGAACGTTAGGTTCAATCGAGTGCTAGCACGATTTTCTTGAACCTAATTGAATCTCATTCAGATCAATTGAACTGGATCAGTTCAATTGATGATCACCAGATTCAAACCCTTGTTTGTGTGACCCAATTAGGTTCAGTTCTGTATGGTAATGGGATATGTCATGATCTCTATCATCGACATCATCGAAACTCCTTTCGATGGATCAGAACTTTTTTGATTCGAACAGCTAGAATGATCGATCATCTAAATCATTCTAATTGCTCCCAAAATCCACCAGTGACACCTAGCAGTATATGGTGGCAACCCATCAGAGCTGAATGTGAACCTCTTGGTGCAGCTACCTGTGTGATTAAGTTCTTCTATCTTGAGCCCCGATCAGATTAGGGTTAAGGTGAACTCGTCAAATCCTAGTTTCTGTCATATGATGTAATCATTCGATTCAAGTTCGATGTGAAAATCTAAATAGAAACTCTTTCTATTATTTCACTCTACCATGGCCATGGACTTCTGGACTTGATTCTCATGATCATCATAGGGCTGCTCCTCTACCACCGAGGTAGATAGATTCCATCTTGATGCAATCCAGTTCCTATAATGAACATGCTATAGCCAACATACACCTCAGGATTCTGAATGGCTAGGAGATCGAGTTATGGTGTAGTCAAACTATAACACCCTCAAGGTGAACTATCGATGCACCTTAGGTCAAAGAACCAGACACACCACTATAGCATCGAGTCAGTCATTGACGAGAAGGTAAACTTCCTAATGACTACTCAAGGTGGTCACGCTCAGTGCCCTCATTCTCTAACGAGTACCTATACTCTCGCTCCGATGTCTCCACACCATTGACTCAAGACTCATCTACTAAAGAGAAGCAATTGTACACCAACCTTCTGGATCAATCACCATCCTCGTGATGATCCTATGGTCAGAAGTATTTTATGAGTTAAGAATGATTATTCATGTCTTTAATTTTCAAATCTTAAAAATATGAATTATCATTACCATTAACTCAAAGGATATATCACAGACACTAAATACACTCATGTGATAAAAAATAATCCATTTTATTAATTATAGTCAAAATTATAATTTTGCCCCTAAAAGTGTATTACAAGTGTCAGCCAATTCTGGCTTCTAGGACACATATATCTAATAGAGGCTAGCAGATCAACAGAGCCTGAGAAGAGGCAAAGGACTGAGGATCCCATCATTTTCACCAATAAGGATGCCCGAGGAGTCCAGTTCCTGCACAATGATGTGGTTGTAATCTTTTTAAACATTGTTGATTATGATGTCCACCGTATTTTGGTAGATAATGAATGTTTTGCTGACGTTCTGTATTATGATGCTTTCTTTAAAATGTCCATACCCGATAATCACCTGGGACCTATGAGCTCATCGTTGGTCGGCTACATTGGCGACACTATGCCAGTGGAGGGAATGATAACTCTAATCGTGACCACAGGGCAATATCCAGAGCAGGCTAAGATGTGGGTCAACTTTTTGATGGTGAAAGCTTCCTCCACTTATAATGCAATTCTCGGCCGGCTTAGTCTGAATGTACTATAAGCTGTGGTGTCAATCTATTACCTGAAGATAAAATTTCCAACAAACAATGGAATAGGTAAAATCAGAAGCGATCAAGCATTAGCCCGACACTACTACTCCATCACCTTACAAAATAGCACTCGACTTGACCCCTGCCCAGTTGACGGGCTTGATGTCCACAATGACCTTACCGAAGAATGGGGCGAGCCCATAGAAGATCTTGTGATCATCCCCCTGAATGATGGGAATGTAGAGCATACGGTGCAAATTGGCTCCAATCTAGAAGATGAAGTTCGGGAGCAGCTCATCGCCTTTTTATGGAGGAATGCCAACGTCTTCTCCAGGATTTCGATGGATATGCCTGGGATTGACGTCGATGTTATGGAACATCGATTGGTCATTGATCCCAAGCATCGACCAGTGAAAGAAAGAGTTTGGAGCCATGCACCAAAAAGGTAGAAAGCAATAGCAGAAGAAGTCAATAAGCTTCTCAACATTAGATTTATTTGAGAAGTCAGCTATCCGACTTGGGTCTCTAATGTGGTCCTCGTCAAAAAGGTCAGTAGCAAGTGGAGGATGTGCATCGACTTTAAGAAGCTGAATAAGGCCTGCCCAAAAGACAGCTATCCTTTGCCTAGAATCGACCAACTGATGGACACGACTTCAGGCTACGAGCTTCTCACCTTCATGGATGCCTTCTCTGACTACAACCAAATTTGGATGGCACCGGAGGATGAGGAGAAGACTGCTTTTATTACTAACCATGGTCTTTACTGTTATAGGATCATGTCCTTCGGACTTAAGAATGCAGGCATGACTTATCAGCGCTTGGTCAATACAATCTTTAAGGAGCAGATCGGCCATAATATGGAGGTTTACGTCGATGACATGTTGGTCAAAAGCAGAATGTCTATCAATCATATTATCAACCTTAAAGAGGATTTTAATGCGCTCAGAAAATATAAGATGAAGCTGAACCCAACCAAGTGCGCTTTTGGGGTAGCCTTAGAAAAATTTTTGGGATTCATGATCTCGAGATGAGGGATTGAGGCCAACCTAGAGTAGATTCGAGCTATCTAGGGGATGATCGCTCCGATGTCCATCAAAGAAGTTCAATGCCTGATCGAGAAGGTGGCATCTTTGAATTATTTTGTCTTAAGGTCGGTCGAATGCTGCATGCCCTTCTTCCAAATCCTTAGGAAATCGAAAGATTTTCATTGGACTCAGGAATGCCAAAAGGTGTTCGACAGGCTCAAGAACTACCTAGCTCGCCTCTCCTACTAGCCAAACTCAAATCTAGAGAAGAGCTATTTCTCCACCTCACGGTCTCTCCTGTGGCGCCAGCAGTAGTCCTAATCAAAGAAGAGGTGAAAGTGCAGCAATCAGTCTGTTAGATATGTGTGTCCTAAAAGCCAGAATTGGCTGACACTTGTTATACACTTCTAAGGATAAAATTATAATTTTGACTATAATTAATAAAATAGGTTATTTCTTATCATAATGTGTATTTAGTGTCTGCGATACATCCCTTGAGTTAGTGGTAATGATAGTTCATATTTTCAAGAGTTGAAAATTTAGGACATGAATTTTTGTTATTAACTCATAAAATGCTCCTGACCGTAGGATCATCATAAGGATGGTGGTTGATCCAAAAGGTTGGTGTACAATAACTTTTTTATAATAGATGAGTCTTGAGTCTACAGTATAGAGACACCAAAATGAGGGTACAGATACTCGTTGGAGAACGAGGGCACTAAGCGTGACCACCTCGAACAGTCATTAGGAAGTCTACCTTCTCGTCGATGACTAGCTCAAAGCTACAGTTGTGTGTCTAGTTCTTTGATCTAAGGTTCATCGATAGTTCACCTTGAGGGTGTTATAGTTTGACTACACCATAACTCGATCTCCTAGCCATTTGAAATCCTGAGGTGCATGTTCGCTATAGCATGTTCATTGTAGGAATTGGATTGCAACATTAGAAAATCTATCTACCTCGATGGATGAGGAGTAGCCCTATGATGATCATGAGAATCAAATCCATAAGCCCATGGCCATGGTAGAGTGAAATAATAGAAAGAGTTTCTATTAAGGTTTTCACATTGGACTTGAATCGAATGATTAATCATATGACAGAATATTAGGGTTTGACGAGTTCACCTTAACCCTAATCTGATCGGGGCTCAAGATAAGAAGAACTTAATCACACAGGTAGCTGCACCAAGAGGTTCATTCTTCAGTTTCTGATGGGATTGCCACCATATACTGCTAGGTGTCACTGGATGGATTTTGGGAGCAATTAGAATGATTTAGATGATCGATCATTCTAGTTGTCTGAATCAGAAAGAGTTCTGATCCATCGAAAGGTGTTTCGATGATGTCGATGATAGAGATCATGACATATCCCATTACCATACAAACTAAACCTAACTAGGTCACACAAATAAGGGTTTAGGATCTGGATATCATCAATTGGACTAACCTAGTTTCAATTGATTTGAATTAAGATTCAATTAGGTTCAAGAAAATTATGCTAGCACACGATTGAAGCCTAACGTTCTTCCTTCAACTATCATTAAAAGTTGTCTTGACTGAGCCAAATGTATTTGTGCTCACTCAGGTATCTTTACTTGGTCTGACTGGAGCTTGTCCTAGGTTCAGAAAAGGGTTGTCTTAATTTATAAAGATAAATTTAAGACAATACCTGCCATTTTTTCATCACCTGCTAATTCTTATCTTTTGACTTTGGTCAAACGTTGACCTTTGACCACTTAGACATCTGCCCATATGTCATGCACCCATATTGGAGAGCAGATAGGGGCTTGTCTTCCTACTTGAATTTGGAAAGGAAGGGGGCGCACGCCTTAGGGAGGCATGCGCCCATGGATAGAGGGATGCCAGGAGTCCCATACGGATGGGACTTCCAAGGTTGCTTCTTGGATTAAACTTAGGTGACCCCTAAGACTCATAGACTTTGACCAGTCTTAGGCTCCATCTAAGGATGAATTTATGGAACTCTCATTCTGATTGGATCAGGTGATATCATCCCACCAATCAAGATTTAGATCTGATTGCACGAAGCAACGCGATTGGTCGGAATGATGTGGCACTACATGGCGCAGCAGTAGGGTCTATAAATAAATCCTATCTACGCCCAAGGTTTCAAGAGTTCTTTCTTTAGCCCATGCCCAAGGCTATCCTCCTCTTCCCCTCTACTCCATGCCTACCTTCTGATCATCTCTCTCCTTTTCTCAATGCCCAAAGAAAGTTGGGCTTCAGTTTGATGCGATCCAGGCAAGAGAAAGGCTGACGAGAAAGGAAGAAGGTAGCACTGCTGCAAGAGACGACTGCATGATCTTTCAAAAATTAGTTTTGAAGATCCTTCAAGATTAGATTCCAGATCTTATTCTTTGGAGGATAGATTGAGAAGAAGGATAAGATCTCCAGATTCCTAATCCGAGTGGATATTGGTAGAGGCCAGGTGATTGCGTGGCTATATTCAGAACCTCAAGCAATCAACAAGGATCATCATAAGGATAATAGGATTACCAAACAACAAGGTATAAATTAAATCTAATTTAATTTATTTTGATTTTTATTTATTAGATCAAAAGGATATCTAAATTCAGATCTGAAACATGTGTGTGGCTTGGTCTACCTTCAAATCTAGATTAGCCTAGAGATCATTTATTATTAAAATTTTTTTTTTTTCAAAAAATACTCCTCTTGATCTGATCAGATCTGAACGAACCTGATCCAAGAAATAGAATTTTTTCTTCAACTAGTATCAGAGCTAGGTTCCCATAAATAATTTAGATCTAATTTTAATTTATTTTTGATATAATAATTAGATAATTTTAGATGTCACATGAGATGTGATTAGATCTAAAATTAAAAAAATTAAGAAATTAAATAATGTAGATCTAAGTTGCACGAGATGTATGACTAGTTGTACAATAGAATTATTCTATGCATAGTCTTGCATGATCATAATTTAATTTGATTGGTTATAATTTTTAGATCTATTTATTTATTATTTTTTAATATTATAAATATTATAATAACATCTAAAAAATAGAAAATAAAGTTATTTAATTTTTGTTCATATGAGATATGATGAATGCATGTTTAGACTAGTTGTAGAATAGTTCTACATAACTATCTAGAATAGAATTTATTTTGATAAGATCAATTTAAATTTAATTTTTTAGGTGATCATGAGATAATTTAGATCTAAAAACATGCATGATATGATACATAAAGATGTATGCAAAATATGTTTAAAGTTAGATCAATCTTATATATGAGATATATGATGTAGATCTAACTAGTTTTATAGTTTTCATATTTCTAATTAAGATATTTTCCTTGGTCATTCGATCATAAGAATAAAGTAGGATTTAAAATCCCTCTCCTTTCATTTGATGGGGTGTTCTTATGACGAGTAGGGGTGCTACACATTCTTCCTTAATCAGAAATCCAAAAACATATTTTCTGCAAAATTCTAGATCCTGAAATCCTAGGATTTTATTTTCATGTTTTGTTTGAGAACCTTAAACATAATTAAGAATTAAGATTATGAAATATGTTAAGTCTAAAAATTAAAAATTTTTAGATTTAATATATATTCATAAAATTGGGTTCGGGCTTGGGTAGCTTAATTAGGTCTAACAGTTGATCAAATCGAATCACGAGTTGGTTAGATGGGATCAAGAGTGCTTAAATTGACTAGCCTAATAGGATTAAGTCTGGGTCAAGATCGAATCATTATAAGTGATCGATCAAGCTAAGACCTAATAAGGCTCAGTGGTTAAAGTCTGGATTGTAGGCTAACCTAACTGATTTTGGCTCAATAATTTGATGTCTAAGCTAAGTTTGGCATATACGATCGACTAATTTTTAATTGAGAGCTACTCGACTCGAATGCATTCTTGTCGAGTTAATGGCATATTCCCTTCCACTGATCTCACTTACCTGGACCATATTTGTTGACTCTAGTTCCTGATTCTGAGGTGGTTCAACAATCCGAGCTAATCCATGCCACTAGGTTAGTCATAATTGTTATGACTATGTCAAGTCTAGTTTAATGAGACCTAAATCAAATCTTCCTAAGAAAAGATTAAGTCTAAGGATCTTCCACCATTGTAGATATACGGGCCCTTCCCATGGGTTGATTGTTCTCGACTGGTTATACAGTGGTTCAGTTGCACCTGAAAAAGATGCAACCATGTCTATTAGGCATTGGATGCTTCGGACTGGAAGGATGGATTGGACTCAATATTTTGGATATGGTGAGAGATCCAATTAGGAATCCAATCTATGCAAATGGTGGAGTCTGACTTAACTAAGGAGTGGATCAATATTTTGAGCATATGGTGAGATTCATGAATTAGAGATCAAGTTTGGGTGCACCATGATTAGAGAATCATTGGACAAGAGTTGTTCACTCATTGGCTAACCCATCACCAATAACTGTTAGGTGAGGTGATGAGTCAGTTGGTGGGAACCTGCACCATCCACTAGAAATCATTAATCATGGAAGATTTTTGCATCTCTACAGAGGGAGTGTAGGGATCCAAAAAAATAGTGGGAAGCTAATTTGTTTAAAAATAAAATCTCCTAAATAAATTGGTTCAAGTCTTAATTATAAATATCTAACTAGAAACTTTGACTCTCTATAGAAAAATGTCTGCGTCCAACCCACTAGCACATATCCTATGAACACCCATAGACTGACTGGAACCCAATTACAAGGATTGGCTCCAGGAACTTCAAAATCATTTTGGATTTTGAGAAGTTAACTCATGTATTGGACCAGGATCCCCCCACCTTACTAGCCCATCCATCCGTTGAATAGAGAGCGTCTCTCGATAAATGGATGGATGAAGATAATAAGGTCAGATACTACATGTTGGGCTCGATGTCTGATGAGCTTTAGCGCCAACATGAAGATATCAAGACTGCTCTGCCAAATGTTGGCTCACCTATAAGAGATGTTTGGATGAACAGAGTCGTGCAGCCAAATATCAAGTCACTAAATGACTTTTTAAGGCTAAGATGCATGATGGGCAGTCAGTCCAAGATCATTATCTGATGATGATCAAGAACTTGAAGAAGAGCTTGAGAAGCTCGGAGTGAAGTTAGATCAGGATCTGTAGAATGATATAATTCTACAATCCTTGACTGATGCATATGGGCAATTCATCATGAACTACCATATGCATAAACTTTAAAATTACCTCTGGCCGAACTTATGAACATGCTGGTTACTGCTGAGCTTTCTATGAAAGGTTCTAAAGGCTTCAGTGTCTTGCTATGGAATGGACTTCTTCCAAGAGAAATTTCTTTTGGAAAGAAGAAGAAGTCTGTGAAAAGGCAAAAGGATGGAAGGAGGAAAGAAGAAAAAGGATAGAGCTGAAAGAAGAAGGCCTACTGACAAAGGAAAGTATTTTCATTGCAACACAAATGGCCATTGGAAGCAAAACTGTCCTATTTACCTGGCCACCCTGAAGAATAAGGAGGCAGGTCCTTCTGGAGGTATGCTCGTTATTGAAGTCTAACCTTATGGCAGCTTTTTCTGCATCCAGTTGGGTGCTTGACTCTAGTTCTAGTGCTCATTTGTGCACTTCTATGCAGGATCTTGAGGATAGTAGGAGGCTGAGGGATGGTGAGATGATCCTACGCATCGAAAATGGAGCAAGAATTGCTACTATGGCCATGGAAACATACCCTCTTCGACTACCATCTGGTTTAGACTTAGTATTAAAAGATTGTTATTATGTACGTGCAGCAAGCAGAAATTTGATTTCTGTTTCTTGCCTAGCACTAGAAGGCTATGTAATTAGTTTTCTTAAGGACCATTGTAACATTCTTTATGAAAGAAATAAAATTGCAAGTGATTTTCTTATTAACGGTCTTTACCAGTACATATTGATGTATCTATTTTTAATATCGAGCAAAATGTGAATGCCATGAAATGACCAAGGGATAGTTCAAATGATAGGTATCTATGGCTCCTAAGACTAGGTCATATAGCAGAAGATAGGGTTAACAAATTAAAAAAAATTGGGCTATTGAGTCTATTGACTTTCGAGTCATATCCAATTTATGAATCTTATCTTCATGGCAAAATGTCTAAGCTTCCTTTTGTAGGACATGTGGAAAGGGCCATGGATCTTCTTACCCTAGTACATACTAATGTGTGCAGCCCATTTGATGTGTCGACTAGAGACAACTTTGTCTACTTCATAATCTTGACTGATGATTTATCTAGGTATGGGTATGCGTATCTTATAAAACATAAGTCTGAAGCTTTTAAAAAATTCAAGAAATTCAGACATGAAGTAGAGAAGCAAACTGAAAAATCCATTAAGGTTCTTCAATTAGATCGAGGAGGTGAATACCTTAGTCGAGAATTCCTAAACTATCTCAAGAAAAATGACATAATCTCTCAATGGACTCCACCTGGAATATCTCAACTCAATGGAATTTTTGAATGGAGGAACAGGATCCTATTAGATATGGTCCGATCGATGATGAGCTTCACAGACCTCCCTAATTTTCTTTGAGGACATAATTTGTTAACTACAATATACTTATTGAAGAGGATTCCTTCTAAAACCATTCCTACCACACCGTATGAGATATGGCATGGTAAGAAACCAAGTCTGAGTCATCTCAAAATTTGGGATTGTCCAGCTCATGTTAAAAGACAACAAACAAACAAGTTAGACTTTAGGTCGTTTAGAGCTCGATTATATGATATCCTAAAGAGTTATTAGGATATTATTTCTATATTCCAGAAGATCAAAGTATGATTATGAGTCAACATGCCATCCTTCTTGAAAAATAATTTATTCAAGATAGCGGCATTGGAAAGCAGATCAAGCTCAAGAACAAAGTCTCACAAGAGCAACGAGCTAAGGACCAAATGGAATCAAATCAGGTTGAGCCAATTCAATTACTACCTCCTCCACCTCGTAGATCAGAAAGGATTTTCCATCCTCTTAAGAGATACTTAGGTACTATTTTAGAGAAAGTAGAGAAAATATTCCTCGTAGGTAATGGGGTTCATGGTGATGATTCCAAAACCTATGACAAGATGATATCGGATATCAACTCCGAAAAATTGTTAGAAGCAATGAAGCCAGAAATTGACTCGATGTACTCAAACTAAGTCTGTACCTTGGTAAATCCACCAGAAGGTATAGTACCTATTGGGTGTAAATGGATCTACAAGAGAAAGATTGGTGCAGATGGGAATGTGGAGACATTCAAAGCTAGATTAGTGAAAAAAGGGTATAGTCAACATGAAGGCATTGACTATCAGGATACTTTTCTGTCAGTAGCTATCTGAAATCCATCCATACATTGCTTGCTATTACAACCTATTTTGATTATGAAATATGGCAAATGGACATGAAAACAGCATTTTTAAATGGATACCTTGAGGAAGATATCTATATGAAATAGCCGCTAGGTTTCACATCCAGCGACGCTGATTATAAGATATGCAAACTACAAAGGTCCATATATGATGTGATCAAATTATTTGGTTTCATCAAAAATGAGAAGGAACCATGTGTCTTCAAGAAGGTTAGTGGGAGTGCTGTTGTCTTCCTCGTATTGTATATGGATGATATCCTCCTTATTGAAAATGATATTCTTGTGTTGACCATAGTTAAAATATGGTTATCCAAAGAATTCTCCATGAAAGACCTAGGAGAAGCATCCTATATTTTAGGAATTAAGCTCTATAGAGATAGACTAAATAGGATGCTAGGACTTTCACAGAAGATGTACATAGAGGAAGTGCTAAAAAGGTTTAGCATGGAAATCTCTAAGAGAGGTTCGGTACCCTTCAGACATGGCATTCATCTCTCTAAGAAGATGTGCCCTAGCACATCTGAGGAGATAGAATGCATGAGCTAGATTGCTTATGCTTCAGCAATAGGGAGCATCATGTATGCCATGTTATATACGCGACCTGATATAGCCCATGCTTTGAGTGTCACGAGCAGATATCAGTCGAATCCATGTGAAGAATACTGGACTTTTGTGAAATGTATCCTTAAGTACTTGAAAAGAACTAAGAATATGTTGTTGGTTTTTGGTAATGGAGAACTCCAAGTTCAGGGGTATACAGACTCGAATTTGATGTCCGATGTAGATGATCAAAAGTTGACATCTGGGAGTCTGTTTGTGTGTAATGGTGATGGTGTCAGTTGGAAGAGTTCTAAGCAGATAGTAATAGCAGATTCTACTATGAAAGCAGAACATATCATTGCATCAGAAGCTTTGAAGGAGGCATTCTAGTATAAAAAGTTTGCCATAGAGATCGGAGTGATGCCATCAGATGTCATTCCTCTTTACTGTGACAATAATGGCGCCATAGCCAATGCTAAGCAACCGAGGTCTCACCAAAAATTCAAGCACATCGAGCAGCGATACCACCTCACAATGCAGTGGATCCACCCACAAAGCAAGTCGACTCCGTAGACAATGCAGTGGACCTACTCATAAAGCCATTGGGCTAGTAGAAGATCAAAGCCCACCTTGAGAAGATGGGACTTAGATTTGTAGCCAATTGGCTTTAGACTAAGTGAAAGTTTGTTAGATATGTGTGCCCCAGAATCCAGAATTGGCTGACACTTGTTGTACACTTCTAAGGGTAAAATTATGATTTTGGCTATAAAAAATAAAATGGATTATTTTCTATTACAATGTGTATTTAGTGTCTATGATACATCCCTTGAGTTAATGGTAATAATAATTCTTATTTTCAAGAGTTGAAAATTTAAGACATGAATTTTCATTATTAACTCATAAAATGCTTCCAACCGTAAGATCATCATGAGGAGGGTGATTGATCTAAATGGTTGGTGTACAATCGCTTTTCTATAGTAGATGATATCCTTAGTTATTTTGTAAGACATTACCTGCCATTTTTGGTCACCTACCATTTCTCGTTCTTTGACTTTGGTCAAAAGTCTACCTTTGACTGGTTAAATGTTGACCATTGACACTTTGACTTCTGTCCACATGTCACATACTTATTGGAGAGCTGGTGGTGGCCTATCCCCCTACCAAAACCTGGCAAGGAAGAGGGCGCATGCCACCCTTGGCGTATGCCCAAGCTGGAGGCGCCCAGGAGTCCCTGTTGGATAGGGACTCCATCTTCTTTTTGGATTCCAATTAGAGTTCTCCTATGAACCAAGTTTAACTGGTCTTAGGCGCCCTCTAAGGAGGAATCCAAGGAACTCTATTCCCACCAATCAGATTTAGATCTGATTTCATAAAGAGTTGTGATAGGTTAGGAAGAAGAGGAGTTAGATCACAGTTAGTCTATAAATAAGACCCTATGCCCAACTCAAAGAGGAATCTGAATTAATTGATATCTCCATGCCCTAAGGCCTTTTCTCCTCTCCTCCTCCATGCCGAAGCATCTTCTCCCTCTCCTCTCCATGTCCAAAAAGGTTTTGGACCTTGGTTGGTGCAATCTAGATAAGAAAAAGGCGAGTGAAAGCTAGAAGGCTACGTTGCTGCAAAGTATGGCTGCTGATCTTCAAAAAGATTTTTGAAGATCCTCTAGATCAGATCCAGATTTGATTTCTGAAGATGTGATAGAGAAGAAGAGGATTTTGAGATCCAGCTCGAGTGAATACCGGTAGAGGCCAGGCACTTGCGTTGCTTGATCCAAAACCTTCCGCTGCTTACAGAATCATCAATGGGTAATACGATTACCCACTTCAAGATAAATTAAATCTGATTTAATTTATCTAATTTTATTTTAATTTTTAAAATAATAATAATCAGATCTAAAACATCTTAGATCTGATCTGGATCAAAGAGAAAAATTTTTGAAATATATCTTTTGATCTGTTCAAATCTAAACGAACCTAGTCCAAAAAATTAGGATTTTCCTTCATTAGCTTGTATCCTGGACACACATAAACTGACCGGACCCAATTATAATGATTGACTCAGAAACTATAAAATTATTTTGGATTTTGAGAAGTTAACCCTTGTATTGGATCAGGACCCTTCCACCTTATCAGTCTGTCCATCCTCTGAATAGAGAGCATCTCTAGAAAAATGGATAGACGAAGATAATAAGGCCAAATATTATATATTGGGCTCGATATCTGATGAGCTCCAGTGCCAACATGAAGATACCGAGATTGCTCGCCAAATGTTGGCTCACCTGCAAGAGATGTTTGGTGAACAGAGTTGTGTAGCCAAGTATCAAGTCACGAAATGACTTTTCAAGACTAAGAAGAATGATAGGCAGTCAGTCCAAGATCACTGTCTAATAATGATCAAGAACTTGGAAGAGCTTGAGAAGCTCGATGCGAAGTTAGACTTGGATCTGCAGAACAATATTATTCTGCAATCCTTGACTGATGCATATGGGCAACTCATCATGAATTACCACATGCATGAACTTTAAAATTCCTTGGCCGAATTAATGAACATGCTAGTCACCGCTGAGCTTTTTATGAAAGATTCTAAAGGCTCGGTTCTTGCTATGGAATGGACTTCTTTCGAAAGAAAGTCTTCTGGAAAGAAAAAGAAGTTTGCAAAAAAGTAGAAGGTGGAAGGAGGAAAGAAGAAGAAGGCACAGTCGAAGAAGAAGACCGCTGTCAAAGGAAAGTATTTTCATTGCAACAGTGATGGCCACTGGAAGCAGAACTATCCTACTTACCTGGCCACCCTGAAGAACAAGAAGGAAGGTCCTTTTGGAGGTGTGCTCATTATTGAGTATAATCTTACGGTTTCTTCTGCATCCAGTTGGATGCTTGACTCTGGTTGTTGTGCTCATCTATGCACTTCCATGTAGGGTCTTCAAGATAGTAGGAGGCTAAGGGATTGAGACATGATCCTACGCATCGAAAATGGAGTAAGAGTTGCTGCAGTGGTGGTGGAAGCATATTCTCTTCAATTACCATCTGCTTTAGACTTAGTTTTGAAAGACTGTTATTATGTGCCTGCAGCTAGCAGAAATTTGATTTCTATTTCAAGCTTAGCACTAGAAGGCTATGTGATTACCTTCTTTAAGGACCATTGTAACATTCTTTATGAAGGAAATAAAATTATAAATGGTTTCCTTATTAACATCTTTATCAGCTACATATTGATGTATCTGTTCTAACTATCGAGCAAAATATGAATGCCAAATGACCAAGTGATAGTCCAAACGACAGGTATCTATGGAACCTGAGATTAGGTCATATAGCAAAAGATAGGATCAACAAATTGGAGAAAAATGGGCTATTGAATCCATTGACTTTTGAGTCATATCCAACTTATGAATCTAGTCTTCAAGGCAAAATGACTAAACTCCCTTTTGTAGGACATAGGGAAAGGGCCACAGATCTCCTTGCCCTAGTACATACTGATGTGTGCGGCCCATTTGATGTGCTGGCTAGAGGCAATTTTATCTACTTCATTACCTTTATCGATGATCTGTCTAGGTATGGGTATGTGTATCTTATGAGACACAAGTCTGAAGCTTTTGAAAAGTTTAAAGAATTTAGACATGAAGTAGAAAAATAAACTGAAAAATCCATTAAGGATTCTTCGATCAGATCGAGGAGGTGAATACCTTAGCCGAGAATTTCTAGACTATCTCAAGAAAAATGGCATAGTCTCTCAATGGACTCCATCAGGAACACCTTAACTCAATGGGATTTCAGAACGGAGAAATTGGACCCTATTGGATATGGTCCGATCCATGATGAGCTTCATAGACCTTCCTGATTTTTTTTGGGGACACTCATTGTTAACTTCAATTTATCTACTGAATAGGGTTTCCTCTAAAACCGTTCCTACCACACCGTATGAGATATGGCACGGTAAGAAACCAAGTCTGAGTCATCTCAAAATTTGGGGTTGTCCGGCTCATGTCAAAAGACAACAAGCGGACAAGTTAGAGTTTAGGTCCTTTAGAGCTCGATTCATAGGATATCCTAAAGAGTCATTAGGATACTATTTCTACATTCCAGAAGACCACAATGTGATTGTGAGTCGACATGCCATCTTTCTTGAAAAATAGTTTATTCAAGATAGCGGCATTGGAAAGCAGATTAAGCTTGATGAGAAAGTCTCACAAGTACAATGAGCTAAGGACCAATTGAAACCAAATCAAGTTGAGCCAATAAGAACACTACCTCCTCCACCTCGTAGATCAAAAAGAGTTTTTCGTTTCCTTGAAAGATACTTAGGTATTATTTTAGAGGAAGTAGAAAAAATGTTCCTCGTAGGTAATGGTGCTCATGGTGATGATCCCAAAACCTACAACGAGGCGATATCAGATATCGACTCCGAGAAATGGCTAGAGGCAATGCAGTCAGAAATTGACTCGATGCACTCAAACCAAGTCTGGACCTTGGTAGATCCACCAGAAGGTATAGTACCTATTGGGTGTAAATGGATCTTCAAGAGAAAGATTGGTGCAGATGGGAATGTGGAGACATTCAAGGCTAGACTAGTGGCAAAAGGTTATAGTCAATGCGAAGGCATTGACTATCAGGATACCTTTTTCCCTAGTGGCTATGCTAAAATCCATCCGCACATTGCTTGCTGTTGCAGCCTATTTCGATTATGAAATATGGCAAATGGACGTAAAAATGACGTTCTTAAATGGATATCTTGAGGAAGATATCTATATGGAAAAGCCACTAGGTTTCACATCCAGTGATACTGATCACAAGGTTTGCAAGCTGCAAAGGTCCATATATGGACTTAAGCAAGCATCTCGGAGCTGGAACACTCATTTCAATGATGTGATCAAAACATTTGGTTTCATCAAAAATGAAGAGGAACCGTGTGTCTTCAAAAAGGTCAGTGGGAGCGCTGTTGTCTTCCTCGTATTGTACGTGGATGACATCCTCCTTATTGGAGAATGATATTCCCATGTTGACGATAAGTCAAAATATGGTTGTCCAAGGAATTCTCCATGAAAGACCTAGGTGAAGCATCCTTTATTCTAGGAATTAAGGTCTATAGGGATAGACCGAATAGGATGCTAGGACTTTCACAGAAGATGTACATAGAGGAAGTACTAAAGAGGTTTAGTATGGAAAAACTCTAAGAGGGGATTAATACCCTTCAGACATGGTATTCATCTTTCCAAGAAGATGTGCCCTAGCACACCTGAGGAAATAGAACGCATGAGCAAGATCCCTTATGCTTCTGCAATAGGGAGCCTCATGTATGCCATGCTATGTACACGACCTGATATAGCCCATGCTGTGAGTGTCACAAGCAGATATCAGTCAAATCCAGATGAAGAACACTGGACTTCTGTGAAATGTATCCTTAAGTACTTAAGAAGAACTAAGGATATGATGTTGGTCTTTGGTAACGGAGAACTCCAAGTCCAGGGATACACAGACTCGGATTTCATGTTCGATGTAGATGATCGAAAGTCGACATCTAGGAGTCTGTTTGTGTGCAATGGTGGTGCTGTCAGCTGGAAGAGTTTCCAAGCAAAGTGATAGCAGATTCCACCATGGAAGCAGAATATATCGCTGCATCAGAGGCTGCGAAGGAAGCATTCTGGTATAAGAAGTTTGCTGCAGAAATTGGAGTAATGCCATCAGATGCCATTCCTCTATACTGCGACAACAATGGCGCCATAGCCCTTGCTAAGGAGCCGAGGTCTCACCAGAAATCCAAGCACATTGAGCGGCGATACCACCTCATCCGCGATTACCTCGAGAAGGGTTACGTCAAGGCTCAAGAGAGTCAACTCCACAGACAATGTGGCAGACCCACTTACAAAGCCGTTGGGACAACAAAAGATCGAAGCCCACCTTGAGAAGATGGGACTTAGACTTGTAGCCAATTGGCTTTAGGATCAAGTGGGAGATTGTTAGATATATGTGCCCTAGAAGCCAGAATTGGCTGACACTTGTAATACACTTCTAGGGGCAAAATTATAATTTTGACTATAATCAATAAAATTAATTATTTTCTATCACATATGTGTATTTAGTGTCTGTGATACATCCTTTGAGTTAATGGTAATGATAATTCATATTTTCAAGAGTTGAAAATTTAAGACATGAATAATCATTATTAACTCATAAAATGCTCCCGACCATAGGATCATCACGAGGATGGTGATTGATCCGGAAGGTTGGTGTACAATCGCTTCTCTTTAGTAGATGAGTCTTGAGTCTATGGTGTGGAGACACTGGAGTGAGAGTACAGGATACTCGTTAGAGAATGAGGGCACTGAGCGTGACCACCTCGAGTAGTCATTAGAAAGTCTACCTTCTCGTCAATGACTGACTCGATGCTGCAGTGGTGTGTCTGGTTCTTTGACCTGAGGAGCATCGATAGTTCACCTTGAGGGTGTTATAGTTTGACTACACCATAACTCAGTCTCCTAGCCATTTGGAAATCCTGAGGTGTATGTTGGCTATAGCATGTTCATTGTAGGAACTGGATTGCATCAAGATGGAATCTATCTACCTCGGTGGTAGAGGAGTAGCCCTATGATGATCATGAGAATCAAGTCCAGAAGCCCATGGCCATGGCAGAGTGAAATAATAGAAAGAGTTTCTATTTAGGTTTTCACATCGGACTTGAATCGAATGATTACATCATATGATAGAAACTAGGGTTTGACGAGTTCACCTTAACCCTAATCTGATCGGAGCTCAAGATAGAAGAACTTAATCACACAGGTAGCTGCACCAAGAGATTCACATTCAGCTCTGATGGGTTGCCACCATATACTGCTAGGTGTCACTGGTGGATTTTGGGAGCAATTAGAATGATTTAGATGATCGATCATTCTAGCTGTTCGAATCAGAAGAGTTCTGATCCATCGAAAGGAGTTTCGATGATGTCGATGATAGAGATCATGACATATCCCATTACCATACAGAACTGAACCTAACTGGGTCACACAAATAAGGGTTTGAATCTGGTGATCATCAATTGAACTGATCCAGTTCAATTGATCTGAATGAGATTCAATTAGGTTCAAGAAAATCATGCTAGCACTCGATTGAACCTAACGTTCTTCTTTTACTATCACAAATAGTTGTCTTGACTGAGCCAAAGGAGTTTGTGCTCGATCAGAGGCCTTCACTTGGTCTGACTGAAGCCTATCTTGGTTAGAAAAGGGTTGTCTTATTTTGTAAGATAATACCTACCATTTTTGGTCACCTGCCATTTCTTATCCTTTGACTTTGGTCAAAAGTTGACCTTTGAGTAGTCAAATATTGACCATTGACACTTTGACTTCTGTCCATGTGTCACGCACCAATTGGAGAGCTGGTGGGGGCTTGTCCCCCTACCAGAAACTGGCAAGGAGGAGGGCGCACGCCAAGGGTGGCGTGCGCCCAAGCTTGGGGCACCCAAATGTCCCAGTTGGATAGGGACTCCATCTCCTTATTAGATTCTGATTAGACTCCTCCTAAGAACCAACTTTGACTGGTCATAGGTGCCATCTAAGGATGAATCCAAGGGACTCTATTCCCACCAATCAGATTTAGATCTGATTTCACAAAGGGTTGTGATTGGTTGGGATGAAGAGGAGTTGGATCACGCATAGTCTATAAATAAGTCCCTACGCCCAACTCAAAGGAGAGAATAATTCTCTACACCCCAAGGCTGCCTCTCTCTTCCTCCTCCATGCCAAGTTCATCTTCTCCCTCTCCTCTCCATGTCCAAAGAAGTTTGGGATCTCAATTGGTGCAATCTAGGCGAGAGAAAGGTGATAGAAAGCTAGAAGGCTACGCTGCTGCAAAGGATAACTTCTGATCTTCGAAAGCTATTTTGAAGATCCTCCAAATCAGATTCAGATCTAATTTTTGGAGATGTGATAGAGAAGAAGAGGATCTCTAGATCTAGCCTGAGTGGATATCGGTAGAGGCCAGGCACTTGCGTGGCTAGATCCAGAACCTTCCGCTGCTTATAGGATCATCAATGGGTAATAGAATTACCCTACATCAAGGTAAATTAAGTCTAATTTAATTTATCTATATTTTATTTTAGTTATTAGAATAATAAAAATTAGATCTAAAATATTCTAGATCTAATTCGGATCAAATAGAAAAGTTTTGAAATATATCTCTTGATCCGATCAGATCTGAATGAACCAGGTCTGGGATATCAGGATTTTCCTTCATAGACATCTGTCTATGGGTCGTGCATCCATTGGAGAGCAGATAGGAGTTTATCCCACTGTTAGAAAGAGGAAAGGAGGGGGCACATGCCTAGGGAGGCATGCGCCCAAGGATAATGACATCTGGAGTCCCATACAAATGGGACTCTAGGTTGCTTCTTGGAATCAAACTAGGTGGTGCCAAGGACTCTGCTTTGACCAGTCTTGGCGCCACCTAAGGATTTGGGAGAGGGGCTTCCATCTGATTAGATCAAGTGATGTCATCCCACCAATTAAATTTAGATCTGATTGCACGAAGAAATGTGATTGGTCGAGATGATGTGGCACTGCATGGCATAGTAGGATCTATATAAACCCTCTCTGCGCCAGGTTTAGAGAGGTTCTCCCATTGCCCATGCCACATAGCCATCTCCAACTCTCCTCCATGCCTACCTCTAATCCTCCCTCTCCTCTCCACGCCCAAGGGGCTTTGGACCTCAGTTTGGTGCAATCCAGACAAGAAAAAGGTGACAAGAAAAGAAGATGACAGCACTGCTGTAAGAGATAACATCGGATCTTCAAAAGTTATTTTGAAGACCTTTAAGATTAGATCAAGATCTAATCTTTGGAGGAAACATTAAGAAGATGGAGATATCCAAATCCTTCCCGAGTGGATATTGATAGAGGCCAGGCGATTGCGTGGCTACGTCCAAAACCTCAGTTAATCAGCAAGATCATCACAGATAATAAGATTATCCAAGAACAAGATGTAAATTAAATCTGGTTTATTTTATTTTATTTTATTTTTTTAGATCTATCAAATTAGATCTAAAAGGTATTAGATCTAATTTAGATCTAAGAGAAAAATTTTTGAAATATGTATCTTGGTCAAATCAGATTTGAACGAATCTGATCTGGGAAAATAGATTTTTTCCTTCAGCCATATCTCATACGGTGTGGTAGAAACGATTTTAAAGAAAATCCTATTCAATAAGTAAATCACTATCATTAGACTATGTCCCAAAAGAAATTCAGGGTGGTTTGTGATGCTCATCATGGATTGGACCATATCTAATAAGGTTCGATTTCTCCGTTCTAAAATCTCATTGAGTTAAGACATTCCAAGTGGAGTCCATTATGAGACTATGCCATTGTCTTTAAGATAAACGAGAAATTTCTGACTAAGGTATTCTCCACCTTGATCTAATCGAAGAACCTTAATGGGCTTTCTGGTTTGCTTTTCTACTTCAAGTCTGAATTTCTTGAATTTTTTAAAAACTTTAGACTTGTATCTCATTAAGTACATATACCCATACTATGATAGATCATCGATAAAGATAATGAAATAGACATAATTACCTCTAATTGGCACATCAAATGGGCTGTACACATCTGTATGTATTAGGAAAAGTAGGTCTGTGGCCCTTTCTCCATATCCCATAAAAAGGAGCTTGGTCATTTTGCCTTGAAGGCATGATTCACAAATCAGATATAACTTGAAAGTCAACAGACTTATAAGTCCAAATTTCTCAAATTTGTTAATCATGTCTTTGGCTATATGACCTAGCCTATGGTGCCATAGATACCTATCATTTAGATTATCCCTAGGTCGCTTAGATCCAACGGCATTCACGTTTTGCTTGAAATTTAACATATATACATCAATATTCAATTGATAGAGAACATTAATTAAGAAACCACTTGTAATTTTATTTATTTCAAAGAAAATAGTATAGTGGTCCTTAAGAAAGCTAATTACATAACTTTTCTGTAGTAAATAAGAAACAAAAATCAAATTTCTGCTTACTGTAGGCACAAAATAATAGTTCCTAAGTACTAAATCTAATCCTGATGATAGTAGAAGAGGATAGATTCCCATGGCCGCAACAGCAACTCTTGCTCCATTTTTAATGTGCAAGATCATCTCACCATCCCTCAGCCTCCTGCTCTCCTCAAAATCCTATATAGAAGTGCACAATTGAGCACTAGAACTAGAATCAAGCACCCAACTGGATGCAAAAAAAATTATTAGATTAGATTCGATTACGAGCATACCTCTAGAAGGACCTGCCTCCTTCTTGCTCTTCAGGCTGGCCAGGTATAAAGGACAGTTTCACTTTCAATGGCCATTGGTGTTGTAGTGGAAACACTTTCTATTGTCCGCAACCTTCTTCTTTGGCTCTCCCTTCTTCCTTTTTCTACCTTCCACCTTCTGCTTCTTTGCGGACTTCTTCTTTTCAAAAAAAATTTTCTTGAAAAAAGTCTACTCCATAGCAAATACTAAGCCCTTGAACCTTTCAAAGAAAGTTCAGCAGTAACCAGCATATTCAATAGTTCAGCTAAGGTACATTATAGTTTATGCATATGAAAGTTCATGATGAACTAACCATATGCATCAGTTAGGGACTGCAAGATTACATCAATCTGCAAGTCTCTATCCATGATGAAATCAAGCTTCTCAAGCTCCTTGATCATCATCAAATAATGATCTTGGACCGACTGCCCATCATGCATTTGAGTCTTAAAATATCTAAAGGAGACTTGATACTGAGCTGCACGACTCTACTCACCAAACAACTCTTGCAGGTGAGCCAATATTTGGTGGGTAATTCTAATGTCTTCATGTTGGCACTATAATTCATCTGACATTGAGCCCAACACGTAGTACTTAGTCTTGTCATCATCATCCATCCATGTTTCTAGAGATTCTCTCTATTCAGTAGTTAGATAGGCCGGTAAAGTAGGTGGGTCCTGATCCAATACATGAGACAGCATCTCGAAACCCAAAATGATGTTGTAGTTCCTAAGCCAGTCCTTAAAATTAGGTTTAGTCAATCTATGGGTATCTAAAAGCTTGGCTAGAGGGTTGGACGCTGACATTTTCCTATAAAAAGTCAAAACTTCTAGTTACATTTTGTTATTAGACTTGACCATTTATTTAGGAGTTTCATTTTTAAGTAAATTGGGCTCCCACTATTTAAATAGATCCCTACACATTCTTAGCAGATATGTGAAAATCTTTGTGATTATAGATTTTCAGTGGCTAGTGCGGTCCCATCGACTGGCTCACCACCTCACCTAATAGTTATTAGTGATGGATCAGCTAATAAGTGGATAACTCTTGTCCAATGATTCTCTAATCATGGTGTACCCAAACTTGATCTCTAATTCATGAATCTTACCATATCCAAAATATTGATCTAATTCTTAATTAAATCAGATCCATCATTTGAATGAATTGGATTCCTGATTGGATCCATCACCATATCCAAAATATTGAGCCAAACACATCCTCCAATGCCTAGTTTTTAATGCCTAATAGACATGGTTGCATCTTTTCAGTGCAACTGAACCACTATAACCAGTCGAGAACAATCAACCATGGCAAGGGTCCGGACATCTATCATGCTGGAAGACCTATGACTTAATATTTTTTTAGAAAAATTTAATTTAGTTCTCTTAAACTTGACTTGACTTAGTCAAAACAATTATGATTAACCTAGTGGCATGGATTAGCTCGAATCGTTAGCCATCTCAAATCAAAATTGAGTCAATCCAATTAGTTAGGTAAGTGAGATTAGTAGGAGAAATATGCCATTAACTCATCGTGAATGCATTCAAATCGAGTAGCTTCCAATTAAAGACCACTGGTCATATCTACCAAACTTATCTTAGACACTGATTTGTCAAACAAGAACTAATCGGGTTATCCTACAATCCATGCTCAAACCATGGAGCTAAATTAGGTCTTGACTTGGTCGACCACATATAATTATGGGTCAACCTTGACCCAGACTTAATCCTATTGGACCGATTAATTCTAAGCACTCTTTGATCCCACCTAACCAACTCTTGATTCAGTTTGATCAACCGCTTGACCAAATTGAGCTACCCATACCCAAATCCAACTTTATGAAAGTATCTTAGATCTAAAAAATCATAATTATTAGACCTAATTTATTTTATAATCTTAATTTTTAATTAAGTTTGGGTTTAGAAACAAAACATATAAAAAAATTCTAGAATTTTAGGTTCTAGAATTTTGCAGAAAAATAAGTTTTCGATTTCTGATTAAGGATAAATACGCAGCACCCCTACATACCGTAAGAGCAACCCATCGAATGAAAAGAGAGGATCTTTAAATCCTTCTTACTCTTATAAACAGATGGCCAAGGGGAATGCCATAATTAGAAAGAAACAACTACCCTATAAAACAACAAGATCTATAACATGTATCGTATATAAAATTATAGATCTATCTATGCGTGCTTTATATATATTTCATGTATCAATAAGTAAATTAAATATGCATATTTTTAGATCTGATATATCTTATATAATATTTAAAAAATAAAATTTTAATGATCCCATCAAATAAAATTTTATTCTAGACAATACATAGATCAATTCTATTCTAGACAATACATAGAATCAATTCTATAACTAGTTTAAACATGCATCAATCATATCTTATATGAAAATTTAAAATTTTATTTGTTTTATTTTTAGATCTGATGATAACTATTATAACATAAAAAAATAGAAACAAAAAGGATCTAAAAAAAATATATATATATCATATCAATAGAAAGTCATACTAGACTACGCATAGAATAATTCTACATACCTTGTCCAGTCATGCATCTCATATATCATTGATATATATAAAAATTATAATATTTTAATTTTAGATCTGATCATATATGATGTGACATCTAAAATCTTTATTATCAAATCATAGAATAAATTAAAAAATTAGATCTACGGTAAATCTGAAGAACCGTTAACCTAACTTTGATACCAGTTAAAAAAAAATTTAATTTTTGCCGTAGGATCATTCAGATTAGATCAAATCTAAAGCAGATTTTTAAAAAAAATCTTATTTGATCTAATCCTAATGATTTGATATTAAAATAACATAAAATTAATAATAAATGGTAATAATAGTTGTTACCCGTCTAGGCTAAACTAGTATCCTGAAGATGATCCTAATGCTCCTAAGGTCTTAGACCAAGCCACACACATGCTTAGCCTCTACTGGAGTCCATTTAGGCTGAATTTAGACATGCTATCCTTTTGGATCTAATATCAAAAAATTAGATCTAAATCTGATTTGTAAAGCCTTCAAATCAACTTCAAAGGCAGCACACTATCTCTTGAGCTAGATAACCCTATCTCGATTTTTTCTTCAGTTTTCCCCAACATTTGATGGCTGAATATACACCAAACCTGGTGTGGACATAGAGAAGGGAGGTAGGAGCTCTATAGTGGGCATGGGAAGGACTTTGCAGCAGCATGTGGGCGTGCAAGAGATATGGTGTATAGAGAATTAGGGCACATGGGTTCTTATAGAGACCCCTTGCACCATCAAGTCTCCTAGGTGATCAAGCAACTTGTTTGCTTGATTACCAAGGACTCTAAGCTAAAAGCCCACATTCACAACCTGATCTCTATTAGGTTTGGTTGCCCAAAAATTCTTCCTTTGTGGTGTCATGAATGGATAAGGAAGATTCCAGGGCCCCAAGGACTCTTCCCTCAAGAGTTTGATCCAAATCAAACTCTCATTTAACCCAATCTAGGCACCTCCATAAATCACCAAATTTGACAAAACCAAAGTATGACTCGAGCCCAATCTAATGTCCAAAATTCAGAGGAAAAGTATTCTTGGAGAATTGTCCAAGAGGCTCAGACCCTATGACCCTCAATTCTCTTAATTAGGTCATCTATTGGCTCTAGTCCAATTGCACTTCAGAATGGATTTATTTCTAGAATTAATTTGACTTGGACAAGTTCTTATAAGATAAAAATAAATCCATTCACAATCTAGAGATGTGTCAAATCAAATTTAACTCAATCAAGATAGATCAGAAAAACTACAAAAAGAGAATGTCAGGCTTAATCTTGTGCTAGCACAATTTTCTTGAACCTAATTGAATCTAATTCAAATCAATCAAACTGAGTTAGCCTAATTGATCACTTCTAGGCCTAAACCATTATTTGCATGACCTAATTAGGTTTATTTGTATGTAGTAATGGGATATATCATGACCTGTATCATCGACATCATCGAAACACCTTTCGATGGACCAGAACTTTTTTGGTTCACCCAAAAATGATCAATTCAAGACCTTCTAATTGCTCCAATTTTCCAGTACTCTTTAGCAGCATATGGCACACCCATTAAGAACTAGAAATGAACATCTCGGTATGCTACCTATGTGATTGGGTTCTTTTAATCTTGAAGCCTAATAAATTAGGATTAAGGTAAACCCATCAAACCCGACATCATCATATAATTAATCATTTGATTTAAGTCGATGTGAAACTATAATAGACAACTACTTTTCTATTAATTCACACTGCCATGCCATGGGCTTAAGAACTCGATCTCATGATTATCAATAGGAACTACTCCTCATCTGTTGTGGTAGATAGATCTCCTAATTGGTGGCGTCCAATTTTTGCAGTGGGGTCGTGGTGTATGTCGTGTATATCTATGTATCGCTGCAGGACAACCGCCCAGTGCCGAGTGGAG
>QRFJ01001909.1:33721-50198 GCA_006176705.1 Cocos nucifera
TAATCAAATTTGAAACATCTTAGATCTGATCTGGATCAAAGAGAAAAATTTTTGAAATATATCTCTTGGTCTGATCAAATCTGAACGAACCTGGCCCGGGAAATCAAGATTTTCCTTTAATTAGACCCTTAATCAACTCTCTTTGTGTGTGACCCATTGGGTTCCACATCTAACCAGTAGTGAGTCAGGGTGTGATTTGTCCTAATCTGGTTAGAACTCAATCAAACCGATTTAGGTCAAAACTAGACAACCCAATTTGACTAAATTTAGAACACTTTCTAATTTAATGATCAAATTAAAATTTTAACTTGATCAAACCTACAAGACATGATTGACGTCTAGCAACGTATCATGACTATTCAAAAGATGTGAAATTTTGATGAAAATATCAAAAATATCCTTCAGTGAAAATTACCATGCAACTAGATCCTTCGATCTCCCTACATCCTGAATATGACTCTGGGTATGGAAAATATGTCAATCCCAATATCATATTCATTTCTCTTTCAATCTTATGATAATGATTCATTTAATGAAACATTAGAAACCATTTCTAATTTTCATCATGCTTTGATCAAAGTCTTCCTGAATCATTCATTTGTTTGAAGCAGGTAGGATGCTATTTTCCTCTTACCAGGAGAGATCGATTCCATGTTAACCTACTCACAACCTTCATATATATAATCTACCATATCCTAGATCATCCCGTACATAACTGAGTCATGAATGAGTATGAACCAAAATATGGATTTATATATATAAGATTCTATGGTAGTTTTCAGGTCAAAGGATTACATGCACAAATTCCACTATGAGAACCATCTATTGACATGTAGATAAGACTCCATTAGATATTCTCAATTTGGATCAATTCAGTGAACTCATTCTCTAATGAGCACCCACATTCTTGTATTAGTGTCATACACAAGTTATTGTGAGATCAATCATCCTCTCAATCGAGCATACAAAGAATGTGCTAGTCTTACCGAAAAATATTGATCCCTAACTCAATGTCCCATCGACTAGGAATATTTAAATTAGGGATTTTAAGATTTTAGGTCTCACTAGTATGATCTCATCATAATCCTAAAATCATAGTCCTAATTTATAGGGTTCATCATAATCTTAAATAAATAATAAGACACTGCATATGATGAAATAAATGCCTTTATTTATTTATTAAAAATGTCATTACATGAGTTCTGGAAGACAAAGAACAGCCCAAAAAATAAATTGGCTTGAGGGCATATTCCTTTCAATCTCCCACTTGCACTAAAGCCAATCGCCCTTATATTTTAATCCCATACAATCAAGGTGGCGATCAAACAGTTGCAGTGGTAAAGCCTTAGTGAATGGGTCTGCTATGTTGTTCTTTGTGTCCACTCGTTCTATGACTACATCTTGTCTTTCAATAATTTCTCGAACGAGATGGAAGCATCTTCAGAATGTGTTTGGATTTATGATGAGACCTTGGTTTCCTTTGCTTGAGCTACAGCTCCAGTATTATCACAGTAAAGTGGTACTGGATTCTCAATTTCAAGGAATAACACCTCAATTCAGTGATGAACTTCTTCATCCAGACAGCTTCCTTGGCGGCTTCACTTACAGCTATGTATTCTGCTTCAGTGGTTGAGTCAGCTACAGTTGGCTGCTTAGTACTCTTCCAACTTACTGCTCCACCATTCAGAGTAAAGACATATCCTGAAATGGATTTGCTATCATCTGGGTCTGATTGAAAACTAGAATCAGAATATGCTTCTAGTTTAAGATCAGAACCACCATATACAAGAAAAATATCTTTAGTCCTTCTTAAGTACTTAAGAATATTTTTCACAGCTTTCCAATGATCCTCTCCTAGATCAGCTTGAAATCTACTTGCAATGCCTAAAGCATAAGCAACATCAGGCCTTGTACATAACATGGCATACATTATTGATCCAACAGTCGAAGCATAAGGAATAGAACACATTCTATTTCTCTCTTCAGGATGTCTTTGGAGACATCTTTTTAGAGAGATGTATGCCTTGACTCATGGGTAAATAACCTCTTTTACTCCCATCCATACTGAATCTTTTCAGTATTAAGTCAATGTACCTTGATTGGGACAAGCCTAGCATCCTCTTAGATCTATCTCTATAGATCTTTATTCCTAGTATATAGGATGCTTCTCCCAAATCTTTCATGGAAAACTTATTTGATAGCCATAATTTGACTGATTGTAACATTGGGATATCATTCCCAATGAGGAGTATGTCATCTACATACAGAACCAAGAAGACTATGGTTCTCCCACTAGTTTTCTTGTACACACATGGTTCATCAACATTCTTGATAAAACCAAACTCTTTTACTATTTCATCAAAATGGATGTTCCAACTCCTTGATGCTTGCTTTAATCCATAAATGGATCTCTTAAGTTTGCATACCTGATTTGGTCTCTCATTTGACTCAAATCCTTCTGGCTGTGACATATAGACCTCCTCCTCAAGGAAACCATTAAGGAAGGCAGTCTTTACATCCATTTGCCATATTTCATAGTCGTGGTATGCTGCTATAGCAAGCATAATCCGAATAGATTTGAGCATGGCAATAGGTGAAAATGTTTCATCATAATCAATCCCCTATTTTTGCCTAAAACCCTTAGCCACCAATCTGGCCTTATAGGTTTCAATTTGACCATCAGCTCCAATCTTTTTCTTAAAAATCCATTTGC
Organism: Cocos nucifera; assembly: GCA_006176705.1. Classification (NCBI taxonomy): domain Eukaryota; kingdom Viridiplantae; phylum Streptophyta; class Magnoliopsida; order Arecales; family Arecaceae; genus Cocos; species Cocos nucifera. The sequence continues at coordinate 36,435 of QRFJ01001909.1, forward strand.
ATCCAATAGGGTTTATATCCTCTGGTGCATCCACCAAAGTCCATACTTTGTTGGTGTGCATGGATTCCATTTTGGATTGCATGGCAGCCAGCCATTTGTAAGAGTCCTTACTTTTGACTGCTTCCTGCATAGGTCAGAGGTTCGTCATTTTCAATGACTTGGGCTTCATTATTCTCAATAATGAAACCATACCTCATAGGTGTATTTCATACTCTTTTAGACCTACGGATAGGAGTTATGTGTTCTGGTTCTTTTATATGATTATATGGTTGAAAAATTTCTATTTGTTTTTCTTGAACTTCACTAAGTTCAATATTTCTGCCACTGCCCTTTTCTAGGATAAATTCTTTTTCCATGAAAATGGCATGCCTACTTACAAATACCTTTTGTTCAGTAGGATGGTAGAATAAATATCCTATACTATTTCTAGGATATCCTATAAATAGACATCTGTCTGATCTAGCATCAAGTTTATGTCCAAAATTTTCTTTTGACATAAGCTGGACAACCCCATATCTTAAGATACTTAAGATTAGGTTTCTTACTTCTCCATATGTCATATGGAGTACTAGATACAGATTTAGAAGGAACTCTATTCAAGATGTAAATTGCAGTCTCCAGAGCATGACCCAGAAGGAAAATAGGTAAATTCAGTGAAGCACATCATGGACCGTACCATATCTAATAAGGTATGATTTTTTCTTTTCGACTACACCATTTAATTATGGTGTATAAGGAGGTGTCCATTCAGAGAGAATCCCTTTAACTTTAAGATAGTCTAGAAACTCACTAGATAAGTATTCTCCTCTCCGATCAGATCGAAGGATTTTTATACATTGTCCAGTTTGTTTTTCGACCATACTTTGATACTCTTTAAATTTATCAAAGGCTTCTGATTTGTGTTTCATAAGATACACATATCCAAACCTAGATAAATCATCAGTGAATGTAATAAAATAAGAGTATCCTCCTCTAGCTTGAGTTGTCATAGGACCACATACATCCGTATGTACAAGTCCTAATAACTCATTTGTCCTTTCTCTATGTCCACTAAATGGAATCTTGGTCATTTTACCCATGAGGCATGATTCACAAGTTTCCAATGATTCATAATCAAAAGGATCAAAGAACTTTTCTTTGTATAACTTGTTAATCCTAGCCTCACTAATATGACCTAATCGACAATGCCAAAGTAAAGTATTATTTATGTCATCTCTCTTACATTTTTCATTTTCATCAATATGAAATATATTATCATCCAAACATAGAGTCAACAAACCATTGCTAAATATGCCAAAACAAATATTTTCATTAGAATATTTGATCGAGCAACCTTCGCTCGTTACATTAAGACTATAACCTTGTTTTAATAACAAGGGTATAGATATAATATTTCTAATGATCTTAGGCATATAATAATAATTTGTAAGCTCTAAGATCTTTCCATAAGGTAACTTCAATATATTTGTCCCTACAGCTTCTGCTTGGATAGATTCTCCTCCAGCGCCATAAAGCTTGAAGTCACCTTTCTTCAAACTCTTAATTTTTTGCAGTCCCTATAATGATTTGTAGATATGAAAACCATGGCCGATATCTAATACACAAGAATTTGAAATGGAAGAATTTAATGATAATATAGTATGTATCTCATACATACCTTTTGGTGCATTATTTGCACCAGACTTCACGGTTGCAAGGTAAGCCATGCAATTCCTCTTCCAATGACCTGCTTTGCCACAGTGAAAATAGGTCATTTGTTCGGAGACCTTCTTTTCCTTTTTCTTCTTATTTATACTTCTTTTAGGATTCAACCTTCTCTTTGAACCCTTTTTGCCTACCTTCTTCTTGGAGATCCCATCCATAAGAAGAAGAGGAGCCTTATCTTTCTTGATATGGCTTTCTGCTGTCTTGAGCATATTTAACAACTCAGGCAATAAAGAATTTAGTTTGTTCATGTGATAGTTTACAATAAACTGAGAAAATGATTCTGGGAGTGATTGCAGGATCAAATCCTGACTTAACTCTCCATCCATAACAAAACCTAATTGACTTAATCGAGTGATTAGGTCAATTACCATCAAAACATGATTTTGTACGAATGTTCTTCTATCATTCTTGCATAAAATAATTGCTTAGATATCTCATATCTAGTAGTCCTACTATGCTCTCCATAAAGCTCTTTTAGATTGAGCAATATGGACTGAGTGTCCATGCTATCATGCTGCCTCTGTAATTCATTATTCATAGAGGCAAGTATGATGCATTTGATAGTAAGAAAATCATTTTGCCACATCTTGTATGTGGACTTATCTTCATCCATGGCATCATTTTCTAATGGCTTAGGATCAGGGGCATCAAGAATATAGGAGAGTTTTTCTTAACTGAGTACTATTTTTAGGTTTCTCAACCAGTCAACATAATTTTGACCAGTCAATTTATTTGAATCCAAAATTGAACGTAATGAAAGTGAAGAAGCCATTTAATCTACATAATAAAGAACAATATATAAGCAAACAACTAATGATGACAAACATAATTAAATTAGGACTTTAATTTAATTATGTCTCCCACTAAAAATCATAACCCTCTTATTGATTTTCTTAGTGAGAAAAAAATCTTAATTCCTTATAAAAAGTCTTGTGGTTGCACAACAAATCTATTATAAGTTCAAAGGTAGGAAACTCTTTCCAATTGCATTTAATGCAACTCTCAAAAACTTTTGCCTCTAAAATATTAATAGTGTTATGTTAGCACAACAAACTTTAATGTTTTAGTTTAAGTTGAATCCTTCATTTCTATATAGTCAAAAATGAAATATAACTACTTTTGTGGTTATACAACAAAGTAGTATATTCAAAATGCTGTAAGTATCTCAATGCACTAGATTAATATTACATCTTTTCCCATGATAGATCTTATGGTTACACAACAGAACTAATATGGTTCTGGACATAATAAAAAACTAGTATGAAGGAAGGCCTTAATGTAGTGAATATAATATTAAGCATTTCAATCTAGAATTAAATTAATCGAATCGACCAAGTAAATGGGAGAGAAATGGGAGTCCCCCAATTGCTTTCCTTAGACACCAATAAATTGGCCAGGTCAGACAATGGAACCAATTAAAAAATCATGTTCTCTTTATCAATCATGAACCAATTTTCCTAGACACCGATTGATCAATTAGACATCCTGACTGATTCAGCTATAGATTAATTACACTACAACATAATATAATTTTTCATAGAGGGATTTATAAAAGGTCTCGATGTACATACTGATTTAAATAAAACTAAATATTTAATAGCATTAATTATAATAAAATATATATATATATATCTATTAACATGTATAATTATTCTAGGACAACCATCATTATATAGTGAATACTTTCCGCAATATCAGGGCAACCTTTATAGAATAATATATACAACATAATCTCATTATGATAAGTAAAAGAATACGATCTCATCATATAAATAAAAACATGCTAAAAATATTATATCATATTTTTTCATTTATGCCATTATGCTATAAGCAAAACATTATATGATTTAACCTAATAAGGCCTGCTCTGATACCACTGATTGGTTTGGTGTACAGGGCGGAAGCATGGATTTCAAAGCAAAAACATGAAATCAAATAAACCAAACCCGAACACTAGGACCACCTCATTAGCAATTAACTCATATAACTTGCATTTGTAACATAAAAGAAAGTATTAGAACATACCTCTTATTACTAAATCCTAAATTGACCCTGATCATCAGTAGCAGTCCGTCAGGGTTTCCACCAGGTGCCCACGTGTTCACCCTCCAACATTGATCCACATAGAGACTTGATCAAGACACCAGCATTTCTAATTTATATAATTAAAGTTCTAATAATAAGAACTTTAATTATAGGGGCAAGACCTTCTTAAGCATTTATGTCACCTTCCTTGCATCTCCTTATCTATTTTTCTTTTTCTTTTATCTTCTTAATTTTCCTTCCTAATCTTAGTCTTAAGATGACTTCTTGTCCCTATTATGATAAGGTCTAGATAAGAGAAGGGAAGAAAGAAAATTGAACAAAAAAGAACTCTTGTAAGAAAGAAAAGATAATGTTCACACACTCTCGGACTCTTGATGTGCACCCTTATTTATAATGTACGTAGGGGTGCCATCTAAAAATCTCATGCCCTTCCCATAACAATATCTCATGCCCCATCATCAAATCTCACACCCATATAAATTTTACACCATTTAAAATTATGTAAACTTAGTCCAAGAGGTGCCTTAAAATAGAAGGACTCTTCGGACTAATTCTATATAGTTTTTTTATGAAGAGTCATGATGCATAAATATATGGCACCATAATTCAAAGGTTTGGATTAGATTAGATGGCCATCTAATGGCTCTTAAAGGGATGCCCATTCATTAAGAAGGCATGGAGATGTACTTTGAATAGTCAAAGTCCCAAGAGGCATAAAGAAGAAGTGGGCAGTAAGGAGTCCAAGGCGGCGAGGACTCTTGGGCGACAAAACATCTTGGGCGAAAAGAAAAAAGAGAATTTTATCTGCAGAAGGACTCTTCTATGCCCCATATCTGATGTCCATGCCAATATAAAAATTTACGTGACATAACAATATAGGAAAAGTCAAAGAAGGTACGCACCAACTTATTCAATGCGCCAAAGAGTCCTTTGCGCATGAAAGACCTTCCATGCGCATGAGAGAGACTCTCTGGCATGTGGGATGTAGGTATGTGGCATCCAATCTGAAGCCCAATCAATCTAGGTTAATCCAACTCAAGACCAAATCCTATTTGGCTCAAATCGGATCTTAATTTGCCCAAATCGAAAGCTGATTCGAATTCAATTCGAAACCAGGTGCTAAGGTTTGCTACATGTGCTAGCATGTTCATCTTGCAAACATGGTCTAAACCAAATAGACCCTTAATCAACTCTCTTTGTGTGTGACCCATTGGGTTCCACATCTAACCAGTAGTGAGTCAGGATGTGATTTGACCTAATCTGGTTAGAACTCAACCAAACTGATTTAGGTCAAAACTAGCCAACCCAATTTGACTTAATTTAGAACACTTTCTAATTTAATGATCAAATTAAAATTTTAACCTGATCGAACCCACAAGACATGATTGACATCTAGCAACGTATCATGACTACCCAAAAGATGTAAAATTTTGATGGAAATATCAAAAATATCCTTTAGTGACAATTACCATGCAACTAGATCCTTCGATCTTCCTGCATCCTGAATATGACTCTAGGTATGGAAATATGTCAACGCTAATATCATATTCATTTCTCTTTCAATCTTATGATAATAATTCATTTAATGAAACTTTAGAAATGATTTCTAATTTTCATCATGCTTTGATCAAAGTCTTCCTGAATCATTATTTGTTTGAAGTAGGTAGGTTGCTATTTTCTCTTACCAGGAGAGATCGATTCCACGTTAACCTACTCACAACCTTCATATATAATCTACCATATCTAGATCATCCCATACATAACTGAGTCATGAATGAGTTTGAACCAAAATATGGATTTATATATATAAGATTCTATGGTAGTTTTAGGTCAAAGGATTACATGCACAAATTCCACTTTGAGAACCATCTATTGACATGTAGATAAGACTCCATTAGATATTCTCAATTTGGATTAATTCAGTGAACTAATTCTCTAATGAGCACCCACATTCTTGTATTAGTGTCATACATAAGTTATTGTGAGATCAATCACCCTCTTAATCGAGCATACAAAGAATGTGCTAGTCTTACCAAAAATATTGATCCCTAGCTCAATGTCCCATCAACTAGGAATATTTAAATTAGAATTTTAAGATTTTAGGTCTCACTAGTATAATCTCATCATAATCCTAAAACCATAGCCCTAATTTATAGGGTTCATCATAATCTTTAATAAATAATAAGACACTGCATATGATGAAATAAATGCTGTTATTTATTAAAAATGTCATTACATGAGTCTGGAAGATAAAGAATATCTCAAAAATAAATTATCTTGAGGGCATATTCCTTTCAGGAACATACCCTCTTCGACTATCATCTAGTTTAGACTTAGTATTAAAAGACTGTTATTATGTGCCTGTAGCAAGCAGGAATTTGATTTCTGTTTCTTACCTTGCATTAGAAGGCTATGTAATTAGTTTTCTTAAGGACCATTGTAACATTCTTTATGAAAGAAATAAAATTGCAAATGGTTTCCTTATTAACGATCTTTATCAGTTACATGTTGATGTATCTATTTTTAATTTTGAGCAAAAAGTAAATGCCATAAAATCAAAACGTCCTAAGGATAGTCCGAATGATAGGTATCTATGGCACCTAAGATTAGGTCATATATAGAAGATAGGGTTAACAAATTGGAGAAAACCAAATTATTGAGTCCGTTGACTTCCGAGTCATATCCAATTTGTGAATCCTATCTTCATGGCAAAATGACTAAGCTCCCTTTTGTAGGACATGGGGAAAGGGCCACGGATCTTCTTGCCCTAGTACATACAGATGTATGCGGCCCATTTGATGTGCCAGCTAGAGATAATTTAGTCTACTTCATAACCTTTATCGATGATTTATCTAGGTATGGGTATGTGTATCTTATGAGACATAAGTCTGAAGCATTTAAAAAGTTCAAAGAATTCAGATATAAAGTAGAAAAGCAAATTGGAAAACCCATTAAGGTTCTTCGATCAGATCGAGGAGGTGAATACCTTAGTCAGAAATTTCTGGACTATCTCAAAAAAAATGGCATAGTCTCTCAATGGACTCCACCAGGAACACCATCAACTCAACGAGATTTTAGAATGGAGGAATCGGACTCTATTAGATATGGTCTGATCCATGATGAGCTTCACAGACCTCCCTGATTTTCTTTAGGAATACTGCTTGTTAACTGAAATATACTTATCGAATAGGGTTCCTTCTAAAACCATTCCTACCACACCATATGAAATATGGCATGGTAAGAAATCAAGTCTGAGTCATCTTAGAATTTGGGAATGTCCGGCTCATATCAAAAGACAACAAGTGGACAAGTTAGACTTTATGTCCTTTAGAGCTTGATTCATAGGATATCCTAAAGAGTCATTAGGATATTATTTCTACATTCCAAAAGATCATAATGTGATTGTGAGTCGACATGCCATCTATTCTTGAAAAATAATTTATTTAAGATAGCGGCATTGGAAAGCAGATCAAGCTCGATGAAAAAGTCTCACAAGAGAAACGAGCTAAGGACCAAATGGAATCAAATCAGGTTAAGCCAATCCATACACTACCTCCTCCACCTCGTAGATTGGAAAGGATTTTTCATCCCCTTGAGAGGTACTTAGGTACTATTTCAGAGGATGTAGAAAAAATTTTCCTCATAGGTAATGGGGTTCATGGTGATGATCCCAAAACCTATAATGAGGTGATATCAGATATCGACTCTGAGAAATGGTTAGAGATAATGAAGTCAGAAATTGGAGGGAAGAGGAGATTGGATCACGCTTTAGTCTATAAAAGAACCCTGCCCAACTCAGATTTCTATAGCAATTCAATTATAGAACCCTCACGCACAAGGTCCTCCTCTCCCTCCTCTCCATGCCATAGTTCTCTTCTCTTCCCCTTGCCTCCACATCCAAAAGAGCTCACACAGTTTGACGCTTGGTATGGTGCGATTTGCAATCAAACACAAAGATATAGGGGCTGGAATCCCAAAATAGTAAGAAGGCAGGTTGCTGGCTGCTATCATAGATGACTGCTCATCCTCAAAAGAGTTTTGAAGATCCTCCCAGATCAATTCAGATCTGGATTTTGGAGGTATGATGAGAAGAAGAGGATCTCTAGATCTCAACCTGAGTGGATTACCGTAGAGGCAGGCGCTTTGCGTGGCTAAGGATCCAGAACCTTCCGCTGCAAACAGGACATCAACAGGGTAATTAGGATTACCCAGATCAGGTAAATTAAATTTAATTTAATTTATCTTTTTAATTTTATTTTATTAAAATAATAAGAATCAGATCTGAAACATATCAAGATCTGATTGGAATCAAGAGAAAAAGTTTTGAAATATATCTCTTGATCTGATCAGATCTAAACGAATCTGGACCGGGAAATCAGGATTTCCCTTCATTAGTGTCTGTGATACATCCCTTGAGTTAATGATAATGATAATTCATATTTTGAAGAGTTGAAAATATAAGACATAAATTTTTATTTATTAACTCATAAAATTCTTCTGACCGTAGGATCATCATGAGGATGGTGATTGATTCGAAAGATTGGTGTACAATCACTTCTTCATAGTAGATAAGGCTTGAGTCTATGGTGTAGAGACATCGAAGCAAGAGTATAGATACTCATTAGAGAATGAGGGCACTGATCGTGACCACCTCGAGCAGTCATAAGAAAGTCTACCTTCTTGTCGATGACTGACCGAACTGCAATGGCTGTGTCTGTTCTTTGACTTGAGGTGCATCGGTTAGTTCACCTGAGGATGTTATACGTTTGACAACACCATGCATCGAATCTCCTAGCCATTCAAAATTCTGAGGTGTATGTGGCTATTAGCATGTTCGTTTTGTAGGAATTGGATTGCACCAAGAGATATCTATCTACCTTGGTGGATGAGGAGCAGCCCTATGATGATCATGAGAATCAAGTCCATAAGCCCATGGCCATGGCAGAGTGAAATAATAGAAAGAGTTTTTATTAAGGTTTTCACATCGGACTTGAATCGAATGATTAAATCATATGACAGAAATTAGGGTTTGATGAGTTCACCTTAACCCTAATCTGATTGAGGCTCAAGATGGAAGAACTTAATCACACAAGTAGCTACACCAAGAGGATCATTTTCAGTTTTGATGGATTGCCACTATATACTGCTTGATGTGGTGGATTTTGGGAGCAATTAGAATGATTTAGATGATCGATCATTATAGTTGTCTGAGTCAGAAGAGTTCTAATCCATCGAAAGGAGTTTCAATGATGGAGATCATGACATATCCCATTACCATGCATAATCGAACCTAACTGGGTAACACAAATAATGGTTTGGATCTGCATATCTATTAGATATGGGAGCCCTAGAAGCCAAAATTGGCTGACACTTATAATACACTTCTAGGAGCAAAATTATAATTTTGACTATAAATAATAAAATTGGTTATCTTCTATCACATATATGTATTTAGTGTCTGTGATACATTCCTTGAGTTAATGGTAATGATAATTCTTATTTTCAAGAGTTGAAAATTTAAGACAAGAATTTTCATTATTAACTCATAAAATGCTCCTGACCGTACGATCATCATGAGGATGGTGATTGATTTAAAAGGTTAGTGTACAATCACTCTTTATAATAGATGAGTCTTGGAGTCTAATGAATGTAAAAATACCTGATGCGAGAGTATAGGTACTATTAGAGAATGAGGGCACATGGCGTGACCACTCGAGTAGTCATTAAGAAAGTCACTTCTCATCGATGACTGATCAAAAGCTGTGGTGTGTCTGGTTCTTGACTTGAGGTGCATCGGTAGTTCACCTTGATGGTGTTATAATTTGACTACACCATGACTCGATCTCCTAGCCATTCGGAACCCTGAGGTGTACGTTGGCTATAGCATGTTCATTGTATGAATTGAATTGCACCAAGATTGGAATCGTATCTACCTCGGTGGATGAGGAGCAACCCTATGATGATCATGAGAATCAAGTCCATAAGCCCATGGCCAGGCTTGAGAGTGAATAATAGAAAGAGTTTCTATTAAGCGTCTTTCACATCGAAACTTGAATCGAATGATTAAATCATATGATAGAAATTTGGGTTTGACGAGTTTACCTTAACCCTAATTTGATCGGGGCTCAAGATAGAAGAACATAATCACACAAGTAGCTACACCGAGAGGTTCATTTTCTATTTTGATTGGTTGCCACCATATACTGCTAGGTGTCACTCATGGATTTTGGGAGCAATTAGAATGATTTAGATAATCGATCATTCTAGTTGTCTGAATCAAAAGAGTTTTGATCTATCGAAAGAAGTTTCGATGATGTCGATGATAGACATCATGACATATCCCATTACCATATAGAACTAAACCTAACTGGATTAGACAAACAAAGGTTTGGGTCTAGATATCATCAATTGAACTAACCTAGTTCAATTGATTTGAATTAGATTCAATTAGGTTCTCAAGAAAATCGTGCTAGCACATGATTAGAGCCTAACAATTCTCCTTTTTCTATCATTAAAAGTTGTCTCGACTGAGCCAAATGAGTTTGTGCTCACTCAGGTATCTTTATCTAGTTTGACTAGAGCTTGTCTAGATTAGGAAAGGATTGTTTTAATTTATGAGATAAATTTAAGACAACACCTACCTTTTTTCATCACCTGCTAATTCATGTCCTTTGACTTTGGTCAAATATTGATCTTTGACCCTTGGACATCTGCCCATGTGTCATGCACTTATTGGAGAGCAGATAGGGGCTTGTCCCCTACTTGAAAATTGAAAAGGAGGAGGCACACACCTAGGATGGCATGCACCCATGGATAGGGATGCCCGGAGTCTAGGTGTGTGCCCATGGATAGGGCATGCCCGCGAGTCCAATTACGGAATGACTATCCAGAGTTGCTTGTGTGGATTCAAACTAGGTGACCCTCAGCCTATAGACTTGACTAGTCTTAGGTGCCACTATAGGAGAGATCTGTGGGTCTTCTATCTGATTGGAATCAGCATGATGTCATCACACCAATTAGATTTAGATCTGATTACAATGAGCAAGGCAATGTATTGGCCGAGGTAGTGATGTGGCACTGCATGGCGCAGTAGGTCGTTCATATAGTAAGACCTATCTGCCACCAACTTTATTAAAAGACTTCTCTTTTAGCCATGCCCCAAGGCTATCCCTCTCTTTTCTTCATGTCACCTTCAGGCCATCTCTCTCCTCTCCATGTCCAAGAGGTAGCTGGGCTTCAAATTAGTGCTGCGATTCAGCAAGAAAAGGGCTGACGAGAAAGGAAGAAGGCAGCACTACTGCAGAGACAACTGCTGACCTTCAAAAGAAGTTTTGAAGATCCTCCAAATCAGCTCTAGATCTAATTTTTAGAGATGAGATAGAGAAGTAGAAGATCATCAGATCCAGCCCGAGTGGATATCGGTAGAGGTCAGGCGCTTGCATGGCTAGATCTAGAACCTTAGGCAATCAACAAGATCATTAATGGATAATCAGATTACCCATATCAAGGTAAAACTAATTTAGATTTAATTTAATTTAATTTTCTTATTTATCATATCATAAAATTAGATTTGAAAAATGTTAGATCTGATTAGGATCTAAGAGAAAATTTTTGAAATATGCCTCACGATCCAATCAGATCTGAATGAACTTGACCCCGAGAAATCAGGATTTTTCTTCAACTGGTATCAGAGCCAGGTTCTTATAAAATTTATTTAGATCTAATTTAATCTAGTAAATTAGTAATTTTAAATATCATCAAAGATATGATTAGATCTAAAATTAAAAAAATAAAAAATTAAAATTAATTAATCTAGATCTAATATGTATGAGATACATAACTAGACTAGGAATAGAATTATTCTATGTGTAGTCTAGTATAATCATAATTTTTATTTGATTAAATATAATTTTTATATCTATTTATTTACTATTTTTTGATCTTATAAATATTATAATTATATCTAAAAATATAAAATAAATTAAATTTAATTTATTCATATGAGATATGATAGTTGCATGTTTAGACTAGTTGTAGAATAGTTCTACAAATAGGTCTAGATTAAATTTTATTTAATGAGATCAAATTTAAATTTAATTTTTTATATGATTATGAGATAATTTAGATCTAAAAAATATGCATGCATGATACATGAGATGTATGCAAAACATGTTTTGATTAGATCAATTTTCTTATATGAGATATATACTTAGATCTAATTAGTTTTTGTAGATTAGTTGTATTTCTGATTAAGACGTTCTCCTTGGCCGTCCGGTTATAAGAACGAAGTAGAATTTCAAGACCCTCTCCTTCCATTCGATGGGGTGTTCTTATAATGTGTAAGGAGGCTGCACGTTCGTTCTTAATCAAAAATTGAAAACTTACTTTCTGCAAAACCCTAGATCCTGAAACCCTAGGATCTTATCTGCATGTATTATTTATGAACCCTAAACTTAATTAAGAATTAAGATTATGAAACATATTAGCTCTAAAATTGAGAATTTTTAGATCTAAAACATGTTCATAAAATTGGGTTCGGGCTTGGGTAGCTCAATTAGGTCTTGCGGTTGATCAAACCGAATCAAGAGTTGATTAGATGGGATCAACAATGCTTAAATTGACTAGCCTAATAGAATTAAGTCTGGATCAAGATCGAGTCACGTGAGTGATCGATCAAGCTAAGACCTAATTAGGCTCAGTGGTTAGAGTCTGGATTGTTGGTTAACCCGATTGATTCTGGCTTAACAATATGGTGTCTAAGATAAGTTTGGCAGATATGATTGACTGATTTTTAATTGGGAGCTACTCGACTCGAATGCATTCTTATCGAGTTAATGGCATATCCCTTCCACCGATCTCACTTACCTGGCCATGTTTGTTGACTCAATTTTGATCTAAGGTGGTCAATAATCCAAGCTAACCCATGCTACTAGGTTTGTCATAATGGTTATGACTATGTCAAATCTAGTTTAATGAGACCTAAATCAAATCTTCCTAAGAAAAGATTAAGTCTATGGTCTTCCACCAATGTAGATGTGAGGGCTCTTCTCGGGGTTGACTATTCTCAACTGGTTACAGTGGCTCAGTTACATCAAAAAGATGCAACCATGTCTATTAGGCATTGGATGCTATAGGCTAGAGGATGCATTAGGCTCAATATTTTGGATACAGTGAGAGACTCAATTACGAATCCAATCTATGCAAATGGTGGGTCTGACTTAACTAAGGAGTGGATCAATATTCCAGACCCAGTGAGATTCATAAATTAGAGATGAAGATTGGATGCATCATGATTAGAGAATCATTGAACAAGAGTTGTTCACTTATTGGCTAACCCATCATCAATAACTGTTAGGTGAGGTGATGAGTAAGTCGGTGGGATCGCACCACCCATTAGAAATCAGTAATCATAGAGATTTTTGCATCTCTATAGAGGGAGTGTAGGGATCCAAGAAAATAGTGGGGGCTAATTTATTTAAAAATAAAATTTCTAAATAAATTGGTTAAATCTTAATTACAATATCTAACTAGAAACTTTGACTCTCTACAGAAAAATGTCTGCATTCAATCCACTAGCACGAATCTTAGACACCCATAGACTGACTGAAACAAATTACAAAGATTGGCTCCAGAACTTCAAAATCATTTTGGGTATCGAGAAGTTAACTTATGTACTAGACTAGGACCCTCCCACCTTACCAGCTCATCCATCCGCTGAGCAGAGAGCATCTCTGGATAAGTGGATTGATGATGATATTAAGGCTAGATACTACATGTTGGGCTCGATGTCTGATAAACTTCAGCACCAACATAAAGATATCAGGACTGCTCGCCAAATGTTGGCTCACCTACAGGAGATGTTTGGTGAATAGAGTCGCACAGCCAAGTATCAAGTCACCAAATGACTGTTCAAGGCTAAGATGCATGATGGGCAGTCAGTCCAAGATCATTGTCTGATGATGATCAAGAACATGGAAGAGCGAAAGCTAGGAGTTGAGATTAGATTGGATC